>CAWUDS030005834.1:0-45303 GCA_963859935.3 Lathyrus sativus | reverse complement strand
TTGAGAAATATAATGTCCTCGTCAGGGAATTCAAATTTCATCGGCTGGTAATCCTCGATCGGCTGCTCGGCAAGGTAATCAGACAATACGCTTCCCTTGATGGCCTTCTGGGACACGTACTGAATATCATATTCCGTTAACACCATTTGCCATCTGGCAATCCTGCCCGAAAGAGCCTGCTTCTCGAAGACGTACTTGATCGGATCCATCTTCGAAATTAGCATGGTGGTGTGATTGAGCATGTACTGTCGTAAATGTTTGGCAGCCCAAGCTAGTGCGCAACACGTTTTCTCCAGCATCGAGTATCGAGATTCACAGTCTGTGAACTTTTTACTCAAGTAGTAAATGGCATGCTCTTTTCTGCCCGTCTCGTCGTGCTGACCGAGGACACACCCCATACTATTCTCAAGAACCGTCAGGTACATGATTAATGGCCGTCCAGCCACTGGGGGTATCAAGATTGGAGGTTCTTGAAGATACTGCTTTATCTTATCGAATGCCTTCTGGCAATCCTCATTCCAAGTAATCGCCTGATCTTTCTTTAAAAGCTTGAACATCGGTTCACACGTGGCCGTGAGCTGAGAGATAAACCTTGCAATGTAGTTTATTCTGCCCAAGAAACCACAAACTTCTTTTTTTGTTTTCGGCGCTGGCATTTCTTGAATGGCTTTTATTTTTGCAGGATCAACCTCGATGCCTCGTTCGCTTACAATAAACCCCAGTAACTTTCCGGACCGTACTCCGAAAGTACATTTGTTAGGATTCAGCCTCAACCTGAATTTTCTAAGCCTCTCAAAAAGCTTCAATAAGTTGACCAGATGCTCTTCCTCCGTTTGGGACTTTGCAATCATGTCATCAACATAGACTTCAATCTCATGATGAATCATGTCATGAAACAAAGTTACCATTGCTCGTTGGTAAGTGGCCCCTGCGTTCTTCAGACCGAAGGGCATTACCTTATAGCAAAATGTTCCCCAGGGGGTGATAAACGTCGTTTTCTCCATGTCCTCCGGTGCCATCTTGATCTGATTGTAACCGGAGAAGCCATCCATGAACGAAAACACGGAGAACTGGGCTGTGTTGTCGACCAACACATCGATATGAGGCAACGGGAAATCATCTTTAGGGCTCGCCCTATTCAAATCCCGATAATCGACGCACATGCGTACCTTACCGTCCTTCTTCGGTACAAGCACTATGTTGGCGACCCACGGAGGGTAAGTGGTGACCGCTAAGAAGCCAGCATCAAGCTGTTTCTGCACTTCTTCTTTGATTTTGACGGCCATGTCTGGTCTCGTCCTCCTAAGCTTCTGCTTAACGGGAGGGCAATCTTCTCGCAGCGGCAAGTGGTGGACCACGATGTCCGTGTCAAGTCCGGGAATATCTTCGTATGACCAAGCAAAGACGTCACTATACTCTCGAAGCATCTCGACCAATCTCTGCTTGACATCACTCTGCAACGCAGCCCCTATCCTGACGTTTCTGACGAGCTCTTCAGAACCCAGGTTCACGATTTCAATCTCCTCTTCGTGAGGCAGAATAACTTTCTCCTCTTGTTTCAACAAGCGGGCCAACTCTTCAGGAAGGTCTTCGTCTTCATCAATCTCTTCTTCGGCTTGATAGATCGGGCAATCGAAGTTGAAGTGGGCCGTAGAAGGTCCAGAGTCGATGTCACCTGTTATGTGGATCCTGCAATAACAAGGGTTAAGTTTAAAACAAGGATGTGCAGGTTAGCACAAACCCCATTGCCATTTTACTGTTTTTCAAAACAAATATAAAAACAGGAATAACAGAGATCACAATATTTGAATACGAAGAAAACGCCTTTGATTTATTAACAAAATGCATGTACATAATCCAACAAGGCCCTGACAATAAAACCGCTATGCCCCGGGTAGGACATAGGGTTGTACAATGATTGGAAAAAGTAAATCATTACTCTTCACTTGTCAGCTGGATGATATCCTTGATGGTTCAATTGTTGAGGCCCTCGCCTGGCTTGCTTGGCTGTATCCAAGAGTCGAGATCACAATCGTTATCCCCGCTGTCCTCAGACGCTGCGTTGATGCTTTCGAAGATCACTCCGCCACTGGTAAATAGGATCGGCCCCTTACCCCGTGACGTGCTGCTAGATGAAGAAGAAGAAGCTTCAGCTCCGGGAGAATACCCCAATCCAAACTTATCCTGCTTGTTGGGTATCTCCAAAATACGCCCCCAGCCTGGGGTAGATCCCGCTTCGACGACGGCCCGAGCTTCTCTGAATGAGGAGAGATTCATCTCTGGCTTTTTTGTGACTACAGGAGCTACTTCTTTCACCTTGACGACTTCAAATGCCTGGCAGAGAGTTTCATGGATTTTGCCATCCATTTCCACATACTTGAAGGATGACAAATGGCTCACCATTATGTCTTCCTCGCCACACACGGTTACTATGCTTCCTCCGACAGCATATTTGAGCTTTTGGTGCAACGTGGAGGTCACGGTACCAGCAGCATGGATCCATGGCCGGCCCAAGAGGCAACTGTAGGCAGGCATGATGTCCATGATATAAAAGACCGCGTCGAACGTTTCCGGACCGACTTGGATCGGCAGGGTCACCTCCCCGAAAACGTGGCGTTTAGTTCCGTCGAACGCCTTCACCACCAGGTCACTGGGTGTGCAAAGCAATCCGCGAGTGTCCAACTTCATTAATGCCTTCTTCAGAAGAACATTAAGCGACGAACCCGTGTCTACCAGCACGTGCGACATGATTGTGCCCTTAAACTCTATCGAGATGTGCAGGGCGCTGTTGTGATTTCTCCCTTTTGGTGTCAGCTCTAAGTCTGTGAAACCTAGCCCATTGCCAGCATTTACATGGGCTACCACCTCTTCTAGATGATTTATCGATATTTCTTGCGGTACGTAGGCAGCGTTCAATACCATCAGTAGCGCGTTGCGGTGTGCTTCAGAACACAGCAACAAGTTGAGAATAGAAATATTTGAAGGCGTCTGATGGAGGTGGTCTACAATCTTGTAGTCGCTCTTTTTGATCAACTGCATAAACTCCTCGGCATCTTTGACCAGCAAATCTTTCTCTACCCCGCACGGGGCCTCTTCAACGACTTTGCTTTTACCCTTATCGGCCGCATCAGCTCTGACCGCTTTATCCGCCACAACTTCTGGCGGTGCAAACACTCTTCCGCTACGGGTAATACCACTGATTCCTGCGAGCTTCTCCACAGTCGACCCATACGGTTCCAGCTCCAATTTCTGTCTGTTGCAATAGACTTCCGCCCCATAATGCCACAGAACGGTGTTAGTGCTCTCGAATGGTATCGGCCCAGCTTTGGTGATAGTAACTATGGGCGGTCTGGGCGCAGAAATGGTTATTGGCTGGCGAGGGATGGTGATGGTGGCGACTTCATCAGCCTGCTTCAACACTACCTCTCCCGATACACTTTCAGCCTTCCGGCTAAACTGCAGAATCCCCTCAGTCATCAGACTTTGGATTCCTTCTACCAGCTGCTCACATCCATCAGAATGTGTGGCACAGTCCATGCATAGTTCTCCGCACCCTGGAAAGAACCCACTTTTCAGCAACTTAGCTTTAACGAAGCTAAGCGGCGTCTATAGGTCTTTGACATCAGTCAACAGATCTGCACACTCTTCTTCGATGATGGCGTTCACTCCGCCTCCCCTATGATTTGGCATAGGATTCTTTGTGACATTGGGCACATTATCGGAGAAGTTGATAATTTTGGCATCTACCGGGTCCTGCACCTTGTGCTTAAAGGCCTTGCAGTTCTCGATTGTGTGGCCTGGTGCCCCTGAGTGGAAGTCGCAAGTGGCATTTGCGTCGTACCCTGGTGGAGGTGCTCCTGTCAAGGGAGCCATCATCCTCTTCTAGACCAATTGAAGCTGAAGCAGGGTCTGCAAGAGCTGCGCGTACGACATGGGCGGTGCCTCGAAGTGACGGTTTGCTAAAGGTGCCCGATTCTGGTACTTTCTATATCCCTGCTGATTCGGTTGCTGCTACTGCTGCGGTTGCGGAGCCGCTGGGATATTTATACTGGCTACCTGCTACTGAGGGCCCTTGCCCTTCCTTCGAGCGTTGGTCACAACGCTCGCATCTCCTTCTCGTCTTTTACCAGCATAAGGTTTCTTTCCACCTCCTCCAGCTGAGGATGACTCACCTTGAATTTTCCCGATCTTGATACCATTCTCGACGTGCTCGCCCATGATAATGAGAGCTGAGAACGTCCCAGACATACCGCTGACTAACTTTTCATAGTAAACCCCCGGGAGGGTGGCAACAAACATCTGCACGAGCTCGCGTTCAACCATCGGCGGTTGAACCCGAGCTGCCAACTCACGCCACCGCTGGGCGTACTCCTTAAATCCTTCATTATTCCTCTGTGAAAGGTTCTGGAGCTGGACTCGGTTCAGGGCCAAGTCGCTATTGTACTGGTAATGGTGCACAAACGCTTCAGCAAGATCTTTCCATGTGCGCACGCTAGTGGGCTCCAGACCCATGTACCACTCGAGGGATGGCCCAGAAAGACTATCTTGGAAGAAGTGCATCAACAACTTCTCGTCTTCGGAATAGGCAGACATCTTCCTGTAGTACGATCTCAGGTGGACACGAGGGCAAGTGGTGCCTTTATATTTCTCAAAGTCAGGCACCCTGAACTTAGGAGGTACCTTGAAATCAACAATTAACCCCAGCTTGGACATATCAACGCCCAAAGTATTCTGATTCTCAATATCTCTCATTTTATCTTCAAGTGCTTTGAATCTGAGCCGCGCTTCAGCATTCAGCTCCCCCTCAGCACCCCTTTGAGAGAACACATCATCCTGATGATCCTCAAGCCATGGTTGAGGCACCAACAGATTCCCGATGCCTGCATTGCCGTTACTCGGCCCGATGTTGACATTAGCTCCCAGACTCCCATTACCGATGCCCGTCGTATTGAGTCCGATGTTGGCCATCACATTGCCATTAGCACTGTCGTTGCCCCCGGCCACAGGGACACCATTCTGTGGAGTATCAACTGGTGGAGGAGTAGGCACGGTCCCTCCGTGAAGTATGTCGTTGCTATCAGCCCTGGAGATCAAAGGCTGAACCAAAGTCCTGGGCTGGTCTTGGCCATTGGCGACCACTTGCATGAGTTCCATGAAGCGATCCATCCTCTCGCGGAGCTCCTGAACATCTGTTTGCACTTGGTCCATGATCCTGGTCTGATTAGCTCTAGTTGGATAACGGTGAATTAGTCTCTGATCAATCCTGGAGTCACCGGGAACAGCCTGGGACACCTGTAAACCTGAAAAAACCTGTAAACACTAAAGGGTTAGGAAAAACAACAAAATGCTCGTCATGCAAATGCTTCGTGCAAATGCATGCATGTGTCTGTGTGTTTGGGAGATTTCCCCCGATCCTAGTGCCTGAGTGCCAGTGCTGATAATAACAAGAAGAAGAAGCCCGAGTCCAATCATGGAAACAACAATCTCATATATAAAGAAAGCCTATCAAGGCAGTACATAGCATCAGCGAGTACAAGATGAATCAGCAGCGTGACCTCAGTCAACAAGCCTGGTGATGGTCAGCATACAACAATGATCAAAACAAAAGGAATACAAATAGTCAAGTACGGCCACGGGCGCGATACTCTTCTAACAACTCCTTCGTCTCTGGATGATCTGGCAGAGTGAGCAACCCCTCGACGAGTAATTCCCTCTGCACAATGGTATACTGAAGTCCTTCGATCGAACCTTCCCATGCTCCTTCGCCGAAGCAATCTTCTAACTTCCGCTTCTTGGACTCAAACGTCAGCTTGCGTTCCTTCAGGTTAGCGAGAGCTTTGTTGAGTTGGCCTTCGGCGGCGTATCTGCGGGCGGTTTCTTCATCAAACCTCTGCTCACTGTCCTTCACCTGGGCTTCCAGCTTGGAGATTTGCAGCATCAGCTTATCCTCCCGCTCTTTCCTGGTGGCCAGGGAAGTCTTCTAATGCTGGTTGAACTTGGATATCCTCCGATATGCCTCGTCCAAGTGTTGCTTCTTCGTAGCCAGTACGTCGTTGACAACTTTGAAGTCTCGACCCATGTGTTCACGCTCGACTATCTGCTTAGTCAGGTCTGTACCTAGCTGGTTCACCAACTCTGTCTGCCTTTTGAAAGAGTGAACGGCCTCGTTCCTCTCGCTTCGGAGCTGAGCTAATTCCTTCTCCAATTCTTCGTTCGCCCGCTTCAATTCATCCCGCTCAGCTAGCACCTGATTATGCTGCTGAATGGGCACAGTAGTAGGCTCTTCAATCATGGGAGGGCTTTCCGGCTTGGCATGAGGAAACGGCGTCCCTATAGCATTGGCCCTGGCTCTGATCCAAGTCAAATACGGAGGGTAGGCTTGATTGTTGCTTTTTCCCAGCAATGGCTTTCCTCACTTACTGATACCATTCCACGCGCGCTGAAGCTTGGACAACAGATCCCCCTCTAGAATACCAGTGAGGTACATAGATTCATGTACCTCTTCATCCTTTGGCAGAGTTCTCAAAGCATACGCGAACTGGCGGACCAACAATGACGGATTGTAGTTTATACAGCCCTTCCTGCCTATCAGAGGCACATTTGGAAACCCGCTGCAACTGAAGATCACCTCAGTACCCAACCTGTCCCTGTCGAACCAGTCAATATCCTCTGCAGATAAACTCATCAGACGCTCAGGCCACTCAGCTGTGGCTGCAGACAAGACGAAAGGACCCCTCTTGGGCAGATGACTATCAAGCCATTTGTACAGCAAGGGTACACAGCACGAGACGTTCTTTCCCCTCCTGTTCTCGTTTTTGTAGTGGATTGAGTGATAGACATCTCCTATCAAGGTAGGGACTGGATTCCCTGAGGTAAAGATGTGAAACGCATCAAAGTCTACAAAATCGGGCATGTTAGGGAACAGAACGATGCCATATATGCACAGAGCGAGGATGGCATTGAACGCGACCCAACATCCGTCCTTGGCACACTGCTGAGCCTTACCCACCAGAAACTGCAAGGAGAACCCAGGAACCTTGTTCCAACTAGTCAATACTAACTCGGAGGCGTCCATGTGAAGTGAAGGAGCTAAACCAGCCAGATCAGGCTCAGCATCCATATGAACAAAAGGCATCTGCCTCTTGATAGGCACCCCTAGCAAATCAGCATACTCTTCCAGCGTAGGTGCGAGAACAAAGTCCTGAAAAGTGAAACATCTCAGCGGAGGGTCGTAGAACTGCAGCAGAGCGTGCAACCCATTCAACTCGAACACAGAAGGCTTACAAACCAAACTGAGCAACCTGCCATAAGATTTCCTGAACTCATCCCTCACAGAATCATCTGTTAGAGCTATCAAACCAGTCAACTTAGCCACATCAGGGGCAGGGAACTTGTAAGCCACGGTCTTCCTCAGAGAGCCCATAACAATACAATAGGAGGCAAGAAATCCTGGATCGGGGAAAATGGTACCTGCAACACAGACACACGTTAATGAAATGCAAATGAAAATGCAAACTAATGCGAAATGCAGTCATGCAATAAGAGGTCAGGGCGACTGGTGCTGTGGAGATTCTGTATCAACAAAACCATAATCTTGCTCTATCAAGAACAACCACTGCATCTGATAATAAGAGAACCCCGGTGTAGGACCACAAATCTGATCTTCCAAGAACCACCATCTGATAGGGCCATAGGATCATAATTCTGCTCTATCAAGAACAAATGTCTGATAATAAGGACCTCTGATGTAGGATCAAGAAATATCTGCTGATGAGGTCTTCAGACCCCAAATCAAAAATCTGCTATATCAAGAACAAACATACAGCTGTTGATGAGATCTTCAGACCCCACTCAAAAATCTGCTCTATCAAGAACAAACAACATCTGCTGATGAGATCTTCAGACCCCAATCAAAAATCTGCTCTATCAAGAACAAACAACATCTGCTGATGAGATCTTCAGACCCCAAATCAAAAATCTGCTTTATCAAGAACAAATACATATCTGATGATAAGATCCTCTGATCGAAACCTGCTCTATCAAGAACAGACAAATCTGCAACTGAGAAACCTGGTACCAATAAAACTGATCCACTGTCAAGAAAACCAGGTAGTCTGAAAGTCAAGGTTTCCTGCAATAAACCCAACCCTGCTCACAGGTATGGACCTAAAATGACTCAAGTTCGGCATCCTATGCGTTCATCAGCGTCACAAACATTCAAGAGGGGTGATACGATACCCAGAAGGTGTGGCATCACCAGCTCATGAAGCGGCCTCACTCGGCTGAATCACAAATGATCGGTACCCAGAGTCGACAATCCACCAAACCAGCAACCGTCTCAACCCAAAGGGTTGAAAGAGAAGCCAACCGGATGAACCTCGTCTGAGCGTGGATTTCATGAGACACTAGTGCCTGCAAAGCAAGCAGGCGCCCACTAATTTCCACTCTAAGTCTATGGTGCACTCAAGCCTGGGTCTGGCTTCTCACTCATCAGAACTCCCATCCCACAACAGCACAGATAATCATATTATGCTGAATATAAAATGCAGGAAATAAAGTGCGAGAAGTAAAATGCGATAAATAAACGCAACCCAACAAGTAAACATACAAGCGCTAGGATTGACTCTCGCAGGGAACCGTTGGAGTCCCCAGCAGAGTCGCCAGCTGCTGGGGATGACCCAGACAGCTAGGAAGAAAATCCAAGGCGAGACTCGCATAGGGAACCATCTTAAGTCCCCAGCAGAGTCGCCAGCTGTCGCTTGCGCGAAAATAAGGTGTCGGCAAAACAGAAGAGTCGCCACCTTTCGTTATTCATCCCTCAGAGCGGGAAAGGAAACGATCGGAAAAACCTAACGAAAAAGGGTAAGACAAGGTCGTCGCAACCATTGTCTGGATTCGGGAGTCGGTTACGCAAGGGGAAGGTATTAGCACCCCTCACGTCCGCCGTACTCGACGGGATCCTCACTTGTTGTGTTTACTTGGATGGGTTGGTTTTATTCTATCTACCTATCAAGGCTGGCTTAAAAAGAAAAGAAAATGACTCGGCAAAGCCTCGCACTTTATGCCTACGTATTCTCATCAGAGAATGAGAAATCAGAGTCAATGTAGTTCGGCCTACGAAGGGTTATGGGGGAAGGTAGCTCGCCAATACATCAGTATTGTGCCTACGTACTCTCAACAGGCATGAGAGATCAGAGCTCACGTAGTTCGGGAAACTATAGTTTATTTCCTGTCTTTTACGAAAGAAGTGTTTTTTATTGTGTTTGCGATTTTAATCGCACTAGAGACTATGACCTGAGAGTGAATGCGTCGCATGTCACCCAAAGGGTACCATACTAAACATCCAGACTGTGGAAAAGAAACTCTCCCACAATCCTTTCTCAGATAGCTTAAGGCTCGTAACGTACAAAAGAAATCATTCATGATTACTGTATCTTAAACTGTTTTGAGATGAGAAGAGAACAGGCCCAGCTAGGAGGGAGACTATCAAGTCCTACTGTTATCATGCCATGGATTCATCCTATGGTTGAGGTTTGAACAGGGAACTCCTAGAAGTTGTCATGCATAGGTTTCAACCTAAAGTTCTATCATCAATTCCTTATCAAAGGAAATGAGAATCCTAAGGGATCATGTCAATGATACACCAAAACATTGGTGAGAGTCCTAAAGGAAATGAGAGTCCTACTGTGAAATGCATGCAATGCAAGTGAGGGAGGAAATGTGTATGGGGCTTCAGCCTCCACAAGCTCATCTCAACCTCAAGCCAGAATGGATAACAGTAATCATACTGAAATATAAAACATGCTATCAAGCAAAAACAGTAAACTGCAATCATACAGAAAGAAATGAAATAACATGCCATCAGGCAAACAAACCACATGGGCAAGGGAGCTGGGCTCTACCGAATACCCGCAAGCAAAGCCATACAGTAACAATACAAGCAGAGGGAGCAACTCAACCTCTAGTGCAATCATGCTCCTAGATTCTACCTATTCTAGATATGGACTTATTCTAATGCATCAAACAAGTCAAACAAAACACATCAATACAGAAAAGAAAAAGAAAAGAAAGCAGATCCTCTCTCAACTCCAAGCTTCGGCTCTTCCAACAGCAACTCAGTCTTCAGACTTCCATCACTCTTGACAAATCTCAATTTGCTTTCCCAGGTATCAACCCTTCAACATAAGTTTCAACTTATCTTCTCCTTTAAGCTTCAGCTTCTTGATCAGCTCCACCTTCAGGTTTCACCTAATCTTCAGGAGTCTTCAAGTATCAACTTGCCCTTGCTGCTCTTCAAGCTTCAGCTGGAATGGCAATGCTCAAGGATTCATCCTCTTCTACACTCTTCATTGAAGTCTTCATATTCAAACTCAAGCTCAACATCTCTCAAGATAATCAAACCATAGGAAATCACTTAACTGGATAAGCTGGGGTGTTAAACTGCTTATTGACCACCAAAGGTGACCTATAAGGGTTCAACATCAAAGGAAGGGTTCCCTCAAAAGTTCTACTTCCTAGGTACAATCACTTATCCCTCCAAAGGAGAGAGGTGTATACCATGGAAGGACTTTGAATCATAGGGAGGAATGGAGGTGAAAGATACCATCCATGTTTAAGAAAGAAGTTAACTAAGTCTAAACTCTTCCTAATCCCTAACCCTAAAACAACCAACAAAACAAACAAGACCAAGCTCTCAAGCTCCTCAATGCTCCTCAATGCTCCTACTAGGCTCCTTAATGCTACTCCAAGCAATACCAAGCTCTCCAAGCCCACAAAGCAAAGCAAACAAAAATACAAACCCACAAGGGCAACACAAACAATCATCCACTACAAAAATCATCTAAAAATAGTATAATACTATATTAAATCCTAATATAATTTCTAAGGGATCCTACATACCTACCCTTAATACCCTTATATGTCCCATAGTCTAATTTGTCCTAAAAACCCAAAAATCTAAGGTTATTATGGACCTATGTTGAAGTTTGACCTAATTCTACACAACCTAATGTCATCTAATCAAAACTAACCTAAAATGCATCACAAAATTATGGAATAAATCTAGGGGGAAGCTAAAACTTATATCTAACTATCCTAAAAAGAATGGCCTAAAAATGTTAAGGGAACTACCTAAAAAAAATTCTACAAACTCATGGATCAACATAAAAGAAATAAAATGCAATAAAAGTAGAAAATACACAAAAAATATTAAAATACATGAAATGTTTTATGTATCAATTTTATATTTTTCTTGACAAAAATATGAAATGGGAGAAAAATTCCCACTTAAAAATCATTAATTTTCAAATTGATATGAATTTTCAAAGTTTAAAAGAAAATGGAGAAGATAAAATGAAAATACTAAGAGATGTGGTGTATTTAGTAATGCAATGCAGTGTAAATTATGCATGGGCCCAGAATGGGGGTTCAGATAGTACAAGCGCTGAGCCTAATATCCACTCAGAAAATCAATTAACAAAAATAAAAGAAAAAGGGAAAAACCACAGTGCGAGTAGAAATCCAATACAGTTCATTTTTGCAATGGGTCAGGATTGGGGGTGTGGACATCAAAAGGTCACTTAAGCCCAAGAAACCACCGTTTAATGAAAGGGTGCATTTCACTCGTTTCTGGCTTCCCTATCAAAATGAAATTGAACATGAGCCGTTGGATCACGCGAGGGTCAAGAGGTCAAGCTGGATCTGATGGCTGGGAGGTTATCTTCAACCTTCAGCTAGGGTTCTTGGAACTCTTCCATGGAAACAGAGCTTCAAACACTCATCTTCCTCAACTCGCGCTCTCTCATTTCTCCATCAAAACTCAAAGTTTAAAACCCTAACATGCTCCATTTTTCATGCTGAACACAATCATAATCTCAAATTCCATTGAATCTCCCTCAAACTTGAAACCCGATAGCAACTTCAAGTTATTGATCAAGAACCAATCTTAACAATTCTCAAAATTAAAGGTCCTAATCTCATCGTTATGCTTCCCTGAACATTTCTTGCTATTAAACCAAGCTTATCTCTCAATATTCAGCAAGATATAAGGTCAAACAGAAATGGTGTCATCATGTTGATCATCACTAAATCTCTTCAAACTCTCCAAAATCCATCACCTATGTGTCTCTAACCTTTCTACACTAACAAACTAACCTAATTATGCATAAAACATGGTGTAGGGAAGAATTTGCAAACCTGGTTAATCTTGATGAACAGATGATGAAATCCACCAATTCAGACCTTGAAACTCTTCAGAAAGTTTCCTTAGATGCCAATCTTGCTACTGTTTGCAACAAATTTGATGGAGGAAGCCTCAATCTCAGAATTCGATTCGGACTTGCCACCTTAAAATTTCAATCACCAACTCTTCAATTCACCATGGATTTGATCTCAATTCAATCTGCACAGCTTCACTATGATATATGGAATGTGTTTGAATGGAAAGAATGAATGGAAATGAAGAAGAATGTGAAATTGAAACTTGACTTGCAATGGAAGATTCTTGATCTCACTCTCTCTTCTCTGCACCAATTCTCACCAACCTTGCATCTGAGCAAGTTATACATGTTATATAGAGTGGTTTAGAATCATCTAGAACCCTCTAGGACAATCCAATGAGTATTTGGAAATCTCATGTCATGACATTTTGATTTCAATTCTCCTTATGTGCTATCTCATGCCAAGCTTCTTGTGACCTTTGTAAATGACTTGAAATTCTCCCCCCATGAGATTTATGAGGTGTTACAATGCATAACCAACTTGTTTATTGAGTTTTGTTGAGTTTTGCTTTGGTACCTTAATATGCAAGTAAGCCATTTCCAAGGCAGCCCTATGATCTAAGCCCCAAATCAAAATTGTGGCTGAACCATTGTTCTTATAATGTCATTTGGAGTCAAAATGACCTATTATATGACATGGTTTGGATGCATAACTTGTGATTTCCAATTTTCAATTTCAACTTATTTAACTTATGCCTCCATTTTAGGCCATTTTTACCACTTTTTGATACAAGCCTTTTCAACATCTCATGACCTACCTAATAGCCTTAAAACATCATTCTAAGAAAGTTTGATGTTGAAGGTTTTTCCATTTGAAGCTTGGAAATAGGAGATATGGCCTTATGCTTGAAATGACCTATAACCTCCAAATGACCAAAATGCCCTTGACTTGTCAAAGCCATAAGTTAAGTTCTACAAATCCTATCAAGGACTTCTAGTACTCTATAGAAATCTAAGAAGATGCTATACAACATTCATGTTGACCAAGAGTTCATAGGAATCATCCTACTAGGGCAAACGTTGGATGCAAGTTGGGTGACTTTCAAGGACCCAGATTCACATACCTCAGATGACCTGTAATTTGTCAAAGTCATAACTTGAGCTCTACAAATCCTATCAATGATTTCTAGTACTTAAATTAAAGCTAAGAACAAGCTATACAACATTCATGTTATGGGGAAGATGAGATGACAATCACATCTTGAGCTAAACTGCCTTGAAGATAGGGATCAAACTAGGGGATTTTACACTGTCAATCCTTAGAAACCCTAGCTTAAAACTTCTCAAACTCCTCAATCATGATGAGTTGGTCTAGGAATCATCCTTATAACATCTCAATTCATCATTCCATGATCACATGGCTCTTGGATTAGGTCTCAACCCTCTCCAAATCATCAATTGACCTAGGGTTGACCCAGTCAAACCCTAATTCCACCACTCATGGCTGAATCTTCTGAGTTCTTGCACAATGACCTCTCTAAGCTTCATGATGGCTCTTAAGACATCTCATAAGCTTTCTCAAAGCTTCAAGTCCATCCTCATAGTCCCATAATCATCTGAGGAGCTCCCACAACTCTCAAGTTATGAGACACACAACCTTGGTTTCAACCAATCTCTCTGAGGGTCTCTTGAGTTCTCTGACAAAGGTATCAACCTTTGAACACTTGAACAAACTTCTTGACTTTCTTCATAGCCTCATGTAACTCTGGCTAGGTAGTCCTACCTCTTGATCTACTGCCCACATATCAATGAGATGCAGATGATGAATACAATGAACCACAAACATGGTAAATAAATGTTGGTCAAATTTTGGGGTGCAACAGTACCAGAGAGCTATGACCACTCTGTTCCATGATATGATGCATAAAGAAATTGAGGTCTATGTGGATGATATGATTTGTAAGTCGAAGACTGAAGAAGATCATATTAAAAATTTATTGAAGTTGTTTCAACGTTTGAGAAAGTTTAAGCTCCGTCTGAATCCTAATAAATGCACTTTTGGTGTTCGTTCTGGAAAATTGTTAGGCTTTATTGTCAGTCAGAAAGGCATTGAAGTTGATCCTGGTAAAGTTAAAGCTATCCAGGAGATGCCTGCACCCAGAGCAGAAAAACAAGTAAGAGGATTCTTGGGACATTTGAACTATATCTCCCGATTTATATCCAATATGACTTCCACATGTGCATCGATTTTCAAACTTCTCCGTAAAGATCAGGGTTGTGTCTGGACAGAAGATTGTCAGAAAGCTTTTGAAAGAATTAAAGAGTATCTGCTTGAACCTCCTATTTTGTCTCCTCCCATAGAAGGAAGACATTTGATCATGTATTTGACCGTGCTAGAAGAGTCTATGGGTTGTGTTCTGGGTCAACAAGATGAATCCGGAAAAAAAGAATTTGCCATTTATTATTTGAGCAAGAAATTCACTGATTGTGAGTCTCGGTACACGATGCTTGAAAAGACGTGTTGTGCTCTAGCTTGGGCTGCCAAGCGCCTCCGCCAGTATATGTTGAATTGTACAACTTGGTTGATATCTAAAATGGATCCAATCAAGTATATCTTTGAAAAGCCTGCTTTAATTGGGAGGATTGCTCGTTGGCAAATGTTGTTATCAGAATATGATATCGAGTACCAAACTCAAAAGGCAATAAAAGGAAGTGTTTTGGCTGATCATTTGGCACACCAGCCAATTGATGATTATTAACCTATTCAGTTTGACTTTCCTGATGAGGATGTGATGTATCTAAAGGTTAAAGATTGTGAGGAACCATTACCTGAAGAAGGACCTGAGCCTGGATCCCGTTGGGGTTTGATTTTTGATGGAGCTGTTAATGAATATGGCAGAGGTATTGGTGCAATTATTGTTACTCCTCATGGTTCTCATATTCCTTTCACTGCAAGGTTGGTTTTCACTTGCACAAATAATGCGGCTGAGTATGAAGCGTGTATAATGGGCTTGGAAGAAGCTATCGATTTAAGAATCAAGATCCTTGATGTGTATGGAGATTCAACTTTAGTGATTAATAAGATTAAAGGGAACTGGGAGACACGTCAACCTGATTTGATTCCTTATCGTGATTATGCAAGAAGGTTGTCAACTTTCTTCAATAAAGTTGAGTTTCACCATATACCAAGAGCAGAGAATTGAATGGCAGCCGCTTTAGCGACTTTATCCTCCATGATTGTGGTAAATCGTTGGAATGATGTGCCAAAGATTAGTGTGATGTGTCTTGATAGACCAGCTCATGTGTTTGTAGTTGAAGAGGTTGTTGATGATAAACCATGGTATTATGATATTAAATGCTTTCTTCAGAATTAAGAGTACCCACTTGGGGCATCCAAGAAGGATAAGAAAACTTTGAGAAGATTGGCTGGTAGTTTCTTCTTGAATGATGATGTGATGTATAAGAGAAATTATGACATGATCTTGCTTAGATGCGTGGATAGACACGAAGCAGATATGTTGATGAAAGAAATCCATGAAGGATCCTTTGGCACCCATGCCAATGGACACGCGATGGCTAAGAAGATGTTAAGGGCAGGTTATTATTGGCTGACAATGGAATCTGACTGTTGTAAATATGTGAAAAAGTGCCATAAATGCCAAATTTATGCTGACAAGATTCATGTGCCTCCAACTCCTCTCAATATTATCTCTTCTCCGTGGCCTTTTTCAATATGGGGCATTGATATGATTGGAATAATTGAGCCTAAAGCGTCGAACGAACACCGTTTCATATTGGTAGCTATTGACTATTTTACCAAATGGGTTGAAGCGGCATCATATGCAAATGTGACTAAGCAAGTAGTGGTCCGGTTTATCAAGAATCAAATCATTTGTCGGTATGGTGTTTCGAGCAAGATCATCACTAATAATGGTTCGAATTTAAATAACAAGATGATGAAGGAATTATGCGATGAGTTTAAGATTGAGCATCATAATTCTTCTCCTTATAGACCCAAGATGAATGGGGTTGTTGAAGCTGCTAATAAGAACATTAAGAAGATTATTCAAAAGATGGTTGTTAAATACAAGGATTGGCATGATATGCTTCCTTTCGCTCTGCATGGGTATCATACATCCGTTTGCACTTCAACAGGGGCAACCCCTTTTTCTCTTGTTTATGGCATGGAAGCAGTGCTCCCGATAGAGGTTGAAATCCCTTCTATGAGAGTTTTGATGGAAACGGAATTGTTTGAGGCTGAATGGTGTTAAAGTAGATACGACCAGTTGAATATGATTGAAGAGAAAAGAATGACAGCCTTGTGTCATGGCCAATTATATCAACAAATAATGAAGAAAGCATTTGATAAGAAGGTTTGACCCTGTGTGTTCAGAGAAGGTGACCTCGTGCTAAAAAAGATCTCGACTTTTACTACTGATTCTAGGGGCAAGTGGACTCCTAATTATGAAGGCCCATATGTTGTTAAGAGAGCCTTCTTTGGCGGTGCATTAGTTCTTACAACTATGGATGGAGAAGAGTTCACTCGTCCTGTGAATGCCGATGCAGTCAAGAAATACTTCGCCTAAAAAAATAAAAGAACAGCTCGCTAAGTTGAAAACCTGAAAGGGCGGCTTAGGCAAAAATGAGCGTCTCGGTGGATTGAAAACCTGAAAAGGCAGTCCAGGCAAAAATTAGAGACAAAACAGAAATAATCATCCCGGTAGATTGAAAACCCAAGAGGGCAATCTAGGCAAAAGTTAGGGATCATGGCAAGTAACTGCATCTGGCCAGTCTTGATCGTTTGAAGCAACATTTCCTATCAAAGGTTTTACTTCAATTATTCCCCGCTGAAGTCTCAAGCACAGTTGGAATTCAACGTTGTTAGGGAGAATAATGGTCATTGTATTTCAATGTAGAACTTTCCATTGTACTTACCATTTTTCAAACTTTGTAATGATCCATGGAGTTACGCCATTTGCGGACTACCATTCTATCAATAGAATTTGGGCCTTTGTCCCTTTGTTTGCAATTCTTATTTTGTTTCTGTTTATAGAATTTCATTTTATTTTTGAAACAAATGTGAATAATTGATTTAAATTTTGAAAATTATAAAAACATTTTTCTTTGATTTGTGGAAATAAAAGAAAGGATGTCAACAGTAATCCCAAGAATGGTAGAATCTTGAAGTGAAAAGCTTAAGTGTTTTCCTCAGCAGGGTTCTTTCTTGCTCCTCTGGTAGAATTTATTGGCAGCTCCCCAGTAGAGTTGTGTTGATGTTTCCTTATTTGAGCTATATTGAGGTCTCTTCAGTAGAGTTTGTTGATATACCCTTAGCAATGTTTTTGTTTCTTTGGATAAACCAGACGAGTGTTGAACGGTTTTCCACAACAAAATCTTGATTCAAATGATGAATATGTTTTATTCATTCAACCAGGTTATGATCGGACAGTTGAGAAATTTGAAGACCACTTCTCCTTGGTGTTTTTGCTCATGCGGAGATTTGTCTTTGATGATTCCTAGCAGAGGTTATGCATATTTACTTTAGATTATTCCCCAAGTAGAGAACAATGTTGTTTACTTCTAAGAAGTGTTGACATAACAGTCACATGTCAGGTTTTCTCTCACCTTGTGATTGGGTGTTGATTTAAAATCCCCCACAGTTTGACTTTTTTGCTATGATGTTAACTTCTTATTCCCCTGGCAGGGTTGGAAGATTTGTGTTGCTATGTTTTCTCCAACAGTTTTTTTCTCGAAGTGGAGATCATATTGTTGTTCCCTCTTGTTGAATTATTGATGGTTGAAGATTGATCTTTGGGGTCTTCTCCCCAAGCTGTATCTCCATTTCCTCAGCGAGATTTAAGCTTTGTAGTAGGATTTATTTTCCTTTGATGGCTCTTGTGTATCTCTTGCAGGGTTTCTGTTGATGATCCCCTGCACGATCTCCAATGATATCTCTAACTTGTGGAGACTAGCCGAGTATTTCAGTGGTGTTGTGATGTTTTGTTCACCCTCTGTTTGCCCTTTTTGTCCGTTTTGTCAGCATATTCATATTCATATGCATTGCATGCGCATTCATTTTGGTTGAGCATAGCATGTTTTTGTTGCATTGTGCATCCTGTTTTTTTGGTTGGTATTTCCCTTTTCCCGGTGTTGTTATCCCGCGGAGTGCGTGTGTCCTCTCTTCATTAGAGTGTCGACCCCTAAGCAGAAGATACCTATCCTTTTTAATTCCCCACTGAGTTTATGCCTCGTGGAAAATGTTTGTTTAGCTTTCTTCCCCAGCTTTTATCTGGATGGAATTATTCCCCATTTGAGTTATTTCCTCATTGGGCCGAGTCTTGTTTGACCGTTTCTCTCCAGTTTATTCCTGGATCGAACTTTTGGTCTCCTGCAACAGTTACTTTGGTTTTCCCTGGGCTGTGAAACCTGGATGTCAAGAAGGTAGTTTTGAGGATTTATTTTCCTCAGCAGGAATCTGTTATTGATCCCCATCAGAAGATGAGGATTTGATTTCCCAGTAGTGTTTTGATAAAACTCTCTTGGTAATTACTTATGCAACTTCATATGGAAGCCTCTTTATTTAAGCAGCTTGTGTAATCTCCAGAAATTTACCTTCACAATAAATAACATTTCTCTGACTCATCCTCAACAGAGAAGTTTATTGTGAAATGATGTATCCTTATCCGACCAGCTTTTCTATCAGATGGAATTTTTGTGGAATAATTCCCGATGAGAAGTCTATTGCATGGTCTAACCTGCTCGTATCTCTTTTAAAGATCCCCGACAGAGTTATTAATATCTTTTTTCCAACAAATGGTTGTCTCTTTATTTGAGAAGTTTGTTGTGTGATTGGAGCTGCTCAGTGACAGGTAGTCGAGTATGTTTGTCCTACCCAGTGTCAGGTAGTTGACCTTTACCTCCTTCTCCTACCCAGTGACAGGTAGTCGAGTCTGTCCTACCCAGTAACAGGTAGTTGACATGTTGTTTACCCTATCCAATAACCGATAGTTGGTAACCCCTTTCATTCAAGTTTATTATTCCCGCTAAACTACTTAGTAACCAGTAGTTAGCATTGCTTCTTTTCCTACCCAGTAACAGGTAGTTGATTATATCTCAACGAGTGGATTACTTTTTACCCAGTAACTGGTAGTAAGTAATACATCTCTTTGTTTTCTACCCAGTAACTGGTAGATAACAATTCTCTTGTGTTTTTTGTACTTATTTTCTACTCAGTAACCAGTAGAAAGTATTTTACCTATTCTCTTCGGTTCGAATATCTTCGCCCAGTAACTGGCAGTTGGTATCTCTTTCCCTATTGAGTCATTTCCTTTCTTTTATCGGAATGGGATCTTGTTTTTTGCTTTCCCCTGTGGAGTCTCTTTTCTTCTTTTGCTCCAGTGTTTTCTTTTTCCTGTGACATTTTCTTCCCACGGTGGTCTTGTATTTGCATACCATAACATTAGCATAATCATATCATTTTGTGGTCTCTTAGGGCAAAAAATTGGGTTAATTGTTATATTTAAGTCTCTTCTATCTAGTCGAGACAAAGATGTGAATCTTTATATCTCGGGATAGAAGAATCTTAAATAGGGGCAGCTGCAATACCCTAATTTTTACCCCTAAGATCCCACATTTCATTTTCATCATTACATACACAAACAAGATCGTACTTTTTGGTTCTCTCACCCTTATTTGTTTCTTACTTGCTTTTTGTTGTTTATGTTTACTAACCTCTAACCAAAATACCAAAAATATTTTTGCAATTTTTCTTGTTTCTTCTTCTTCTCTATGTGTTTAGGGTTTTGCAATGAGATTGATGGCAAGGACATTCATTCAAGTCTAAATAAAATGGAAGTTTGACCTCATCTTGGTCAAACTATCAAGAGATTGCTTCAAGTGCAAATTGGTTGTGGCAGTGGGTTATTTTCTCAGGAATTGTGATTGTTTAAAGTCAAATTGTCTTGTATTGAAATCCAGTGGTTCATCAAGCAGTGTTCTATGAGAAGTTTGGTCCATACTATTATGGTCAAGGTTCATCAGTCCAGGTTGTGTTCATCTATGGATTTATTTTCCCAGAGATTAATTCAGATAAACTCAAAGAGATTCAGTTTTAACCGAAGATTCAAAGGTATTCATTCAAGTGTGCCATTCAAGTGAACTTAAAGCATGATTGAGGGATAGTTCCAAGATACATGGAAGTGCATGACATTTCTTTTGGAGGAAAGAAACCATTTGAGGTTGTCAACAAGAGTGATGTGTTGCCTCATTTTCCTCGTGCGAATGTTGGTGGCCTTTCTGATGATAACTTTCCAAATCCATGGTTTCTTTGTGATTTATGTCACCATTCACTTAAGAGTAATGTTCATAATGTAGAACATAATAATAACAGCTATGCTGCACACTGATGGATGATGAGAGATCAATTCAAAGCACTGCATGGCGATATATCTCAATATCAGAGAGAGAGAACATTGAATGGTTTCATCCAAGTTGGACGAGTCAATAGAAGTTTTAACTTGGCTAGAGAAATTGGTGATATGGAGTTCAAGCAGAACAAGTATTTACCTGCTGAAAAGCAGGTTATGACCGCGGGCAGACTCGTTCCTAATGACGTCGTTTTTAAACCCTCATCGGATGAAACACATAGCCTCTGGTGTCAGAAGCTTCGCGAATTTATTGATTCTCTTGGTCGACCTAAGAGGTTGCTGGTTTTTGTGAATCCATTTGGTGGGAAGAAATCTGCTGTGACGATTTTTGATGAACAAGTTAAACCTCTTTTTGAAGATGCTCAAATTCAACTCACTATTCAAGAAACCAAACATCAGCTACATGCCAAGGAGGTTGCTTGTTCGCTTGATATTAAGAAGTATGATGGAATTGTGTGTGTTAGTGGAGATGAAATCTTGGTTGAGTAGGTTGTAAATGGGCTTCTTCAAAGAGAGGATTGGAATACAGCAATAAAGATGCCTCTTGGAGTAGTTCCTGCAGGTACGGGAAATGGCATGGCAAAATCTCTGCTTGATTCAGTTGGCGATCCTTGTGCAATAGCCAATGCCGTTCTTGCTATTATACGAGACCATAAGCGACAACTTGATGTGGCTACCATCACACAAGGAGAAACCAGATTTTTCAGTATACTAATGCTTGCATGGGGTTTAATTGCTGATATTGACATCGAGTCTGAAAAGTATCGGTGGATGGGAAGTGCTCGTTTAGATTTTTATGCTCTCTGTAGATTATTCAATTTGAGGCAATACAATGGACGTGTTTCATTTGTGCCTGCACCTGGGTTTGAGTCCTATGGGGAGTCTACCAGTTACCCTGCCAAATCCACTATCAAAGGCGACAACAATGATCCAAGTGAAGGAGCACATGTTAATTTGTAAACACTTTATTATCAAGGACCTGAAATAAACTTGGAAAATATGAATTGGAGAGTTATAAACGGACCCTTTATTAGTGTCTGGCTTCACAATGTACCTTGGGGTGCTGAAGACACAATGGCAACAACTGATGCACGATCGACACGACAATCCGAACTAAAGCAGGTCGACATGCCATCATTCCCAGCTACACAACAAGTTGATAAAACTTGTTGAGTTATTGAACAAGACTGTCAAAGATTATAACCAAGTGGATGCACACTGATATGATGCTTCTGATTATTAATTGGCTGCCAAATGTGCTTGCTTTTGCTCTTCACCAAACAGATGAACAACAACTAATTTCTGCTCTGCAGTTTTACCATGAAAATATTGGTTCTTCAAAAGACTTGCATGATACTAGCAAAATAAATTTGACTACTTTGTAAACAATGGTGAGGCATAGATAAATTGGAACCAAAACATGTGTGGCTCAAATTTTCTGCTAAGAGAAAAGCAGTTGATGATGTAATTGCGAAGGCTTTGAGTGGTACGGTTTTTATGAAGACTTTTGCAACATCACTTGTTCAGAGAATGGAAGAGCAGATGAAATTTCAATCTCATGTTGGCTGCTTCAGACTTATCAGTCGGTCGTGTTTACTTTTGAGCAAAACAGTTATGTCAAGTTTGCATTGAATTATTTGGGTGTTCAGAAGCAGAGTTATAATCAACAGGACATGCGGGTGCGACAGTAGGAGAGAACTGGTTCATTGTTGGTAGTGGTGACAACAAGAGCAAGGCTTCATAGACGGTTGTATTAAACATGTCTACACTGGCTCGGTCAACAGTAACATCTATTCAAGGGCGTGTTTCTGTCGCTAGTGAGGGTTTGAGTTTGGTTGTAAGCTCGAATGACGGCAAAGATTGAATCATACAAAATCTTATTCTGAATCATACTGTCAAAGTTATGATACCAACTTTGCGCTCTCAATAACACCAAATCACTCCCATTATAACCTACTAGCTGGATATTTTAGCAAGGTAGTTATATGCCTATTGTTACGCAAGACAGTTCCTTTCATGCAGTATGTTCATGCTCACCAGGAAATTGTGACGAAACTAGTTGAGTTGATTGGGATTACATCTATCATGGAGGTTCTGATTTTCTTGATTGGCATAGATGAACATATGTATGTAAATCATGTGGATGCGATGAAGTGGATTGAAGACATTGATGTACTTGAGATGATTGTGGACAAGTTCACTTCTTCAGATTTTCCAGAAGTGCATACTAATACAGCAGAAACACTTTGTGCCATTACACGGTTTGCTTCAGCGGAGCTCTTTGCCAAAATTTCCAGCCCAAGCTTTATAGGAAGATTATTCTGTCACGCTCTAGAAGTTTCTCGGCCAAAGTCCGTTCTTGTTAACTCGTTATCTATATGCATATCTTTGCTCGACCCGAGGAGAAATTGATTGATTTTGGAGCTGTTTTCACCCAGTGAGGGCGAAGGTTCATGACATGGCGGCACTTCTGTGGGCTAACTGCTGCTGTCTTATTTGAAGTTTTAAAAGCAGTTAATCAAATAGAGATTGTGTTTATAGGCCTTGACGGTTTTTCCAGCCATGTTCACAAGCTGTAGCAAAAACAAATACCACGAGAGCCAAGTCGTGCAAAATATAATTCAGCCATAAAATCATTCAATCCAAGTCATCTCTTAAATACAAGCTGCAACAGAGTTGAATATCATCCCAGCCGTGTAAGCCATAAAGCAAATCCACGTCATAATTCATGAGCTGAAAATGGAAATGAGTAAAACGACATCAGAATTGCAAAACAACGGAAACTCACGCGTAAACACCCAAGGATCAAAACGCAGCAGATTCTCACAAACGTCAAATCATTTTCACTCGTTCTCCCTCACTCTCATCTATAAATACAACACATACCTCATTCATTTCATCAAGCTTGAAAAGCCAGAAAAATTCTGCAGAAATATCATCCCAACCTCTAATTTTCTTCAAGCTTCAATCCTCTTCACCTCTCATACTTTCTTCGTTCATCAAAACCATTTCATACTATATTGAATCTTCTACTTTTTTTCTTCCAAATTAACCTCAAACAGAGACCAATTTCGAACCAGAATTCATTCATTCAGAAGAAGAGAAGCAAGAAGAAGTTTGGATTGATTGTTACTCGTGATTTGAAGGTAGTTTGAGCTTCACCGATCTGTTACTTTTTGTTGTATTTCTTTGAATTGTTGGTACTGTTGTGAAGAGCTCTTGATTCCGATCACAACCGTATTGGTTTTCGCGTCCTGCCACTTTGATTTGAGCAAGCTTTGAACTCATGGCTATGGTGTGAACAGTGTCACGGTTGAGAACGGAGAAGATAATGTTTCTGATTTCTATTTTCTTGTTTTTTTCATTTTTCACTTGTTTTTTATATTTTTTTTATTTTTTTCTTAAAGAATTTGGGCCGTATGGGCCTTTCAACATTTTCTTGTTACTAGTTTATATTTTAAATAAGAAAATTCTTAAAAAACTGATTTAAAAAGAATATATATATATATATATATATATATATATATATATATAATATATATATATATATATATATATTAATTTGGATTAATTATTGTTTTGTTTTGGATCTTGAATTTTGATAAGATCTCATCAATATCAATGGACTTTGAGTTTTATCCACTAAAAGAAGTGATTGATATTGATGATGATTTAATCGATTTAAGATTCAAATTGTGATTTCTTTTCATTTTAGTTCTTATTCTTCTTCTTTTTCTTTTGATCGATGAAATATATGGATCATAGATTGTTGATTATCAAGGTTGTTTAATCTTCATTATTTCAAATCTATGGACGAATAATCATTGAGATAATTCTCCGTACTTTGGAATAGTGATAGATTACCTTTGATTAATTGATGAAAAATCTTGATTATGATGAGATCACTACCTCTTTTCTTTTTGTGTGGCATGTTTTAGTAGAGTGATTTACATATCACTTCTCTAACATGTGTTAACACTAACATTATTATTGACCGGCCTCAGATAGTCGTGGTTTCTACATAAACCCGATTACGATTGCTTAACATAGCGCTAAAGTGTCTCGTAATCGGAAATGATCATTCGTGGCTCAAGCTTATGTTTGAAAGTCCAAGTATAATTAGTTGCTTGTCTTAAGTCCACTACCTATGAAACTCATTGTTAGGAGGCTTTGATTCTATCAATCCTCTAATGAGTTTTCATTAACCTTGGTCTAAAGTGCAAGAATTAATCATCATTGATCATATGTTCTAACCACTAATTACTAATTCACTAACAATATCATTGTTTAATTTTGTTTATAATCTCTTCTTACTCCTTATTTCTTTACTTTTATGCTTCCATGTTATCATTTCATATCATATCTTTGTTTATGTTTATGTCATTTCTCTTTTGTCCACTTGGACCATACCTTGTCCAAAACACTAATAAAGGATAAAAAATCTCTAAAAAACTTGGTGCTATTAACTTTGTGGCTATGCTATTGGACTATTCTTAGACCTCGGACTTCATGACCTTTGGACTTAGAATTAGGAATCTCATTCCTATGCTTGGAGTATTGTGGATCTTGGCCTTTATTTGGCTCGCTCATTAGCTTATGCTTTAAATCGGATGGAATTCTTTTTGCTTGCTATGGAGTGTGCTACAAGTCGGTTAGATTTTTCTTACCTCTAGCTCTTATTTTGCTTTCTAGGATAGTCACTTCATCTCCTCCCCTTCTTAAATTTTCAAAACTTTCTCCCTCTTTCAAAACCTTCTTGGTTTCAAACTTCAAAACCGCTTTCGCAATAAAACCTTGACTTTCGTCAAGTGATTTTCAAATTGTATTCTTCTTAATAAAAGTCAATCAATGTTAATCATGCTTTGACCAATTTCAAAAGACATAAAAAATACAAAAACTCATCAACTCTTTTTGTGCCTTTATGCACTTTTCACTTTAAAACTTTTCATAAAGTTTAGACATGATTCATTTCTATAGTTGAGATGTAATTCTCCTATTCCCCATATTATTAAGACTTTGACATTTTCCACATTGATGTTGAGTGATAGTGTTGTTGATAATCCAAGCAAATCCTCCATCTTTATGTGACGCAAATGTTGTCTTAATACTTGTGGGCGACTAGTCGCAGTTTTCTCCTTAAAATGATGACTTGTCTTTACATTTAAAATCAATCAAAACCAACAAAATTTTTTTATTTGTACCACGAACTACGGCGTTTTGATCCTATGTTTCACTTTGTGGGTACGTAGGCATGAGGCGATAAGTCTCTCCAAACACAAAAATCTAAAAAATAATTCTCTTCTCATCTCCCTAATCTCTTTTCAAATAAACCATTTTTAAACCAAAAAACGTAAATATTTCAAAGGGCTCCTATAGAGTACTATAGACGTTTTGGGTGCTAACACCTTCCCATTGCGTAACCAACCCCGTTACCCCGATCTCTGTTTCTTGTTCTTGTTTTAGAACTCTTTGGTTTTGTTCGCTCTTTTTTCCTTTCCTTTATTTGGATAAAATAAAAGTGCGGTGGCGACTCCTGTTTTTGAGTTAAGTTAATCAATAGCTTACACTCACGATTTTTACCGCTACACTAATGAGTTTATTATGAGGATTATGTTGACGTGTGCATCATGTGGTCATATGGATTTCGGACTTCGGTCTAGGACCTTGATTATTGTGGCTTCAATCCCATTGTGCGGATGTGAGGTATTTTGTTGTGCTCTGGTTCTCATGCAGAATTGATCTACTATTGTGGATGTATGGAGGGTTTATGACCCAGTGTCCATCGGATTTTGTTGATTGGTACCACATGCATGAGTCTTGATTGCATTTGCATTTATGTGACCATTTGGTGTAATTTATAATGTCGTGTCCTTTGATGTTCCTTGATGATTTTGATGATGTTGAATATGAAAATGACGTATTTTATATATTGATTCTTATATTGATTATTATGAATCGTTTTACTAACCCTGCCTATTTAAATGTTGCCTCCACGCGGGTAACGTGCAGATGACCAGATTTAGCCGTGGATTCCGTCGAGGATTTTTTGAAGTTTTTTGGTCGTTGTCCATTGTGGTTTACTTCGAGGGTCTTGCTCTGATAGTGTAACATCGGGTTGGGGTCCTTGAGTTAAACTATATTTTATTGAAGTTTTTGTTATGTTGATTTCCTTGCTGCTCAAAGAAAACTTTGGATTTTCTCCTTTTGAGTTCCGCTTCCATTTGAGTAATTTTGGGAAAACCCATTGTTTACGGAGCATTGAATTTGATTTGAATTTATTGAGAAATGTACTCCCTTTTGAGATGATTTTATTGCGTTTAATATTTTACTCTGATAAACTCGATTATTTTGCCATAATATTCGTGGGGTAGAAAAGGGTGTTACATATAGCATGAAAGTACATAACAAAATAAGACATTTAACATCACATCATTTTAACATAAAGGCAACATAATATTAACTTCTCATTTCTCATTAAACAAGTGTTTATCTCATGATGAGCTGAGTACAAACTACTGAACTGAAACTAATAGGGAACATACTTAGACAAAATACATAAAAGAAATGACAACCTAAAAGTAACTTAGAGATCACTTGTTTTGGATAAACAACAAGTGAATACTCCATTCGCGCCAGCTCTCAGCAGTGAGTACATGATTGGATGAGAAGAAGAAATCTTTATTTTCTCACTAACCCTTTAAACTGAAATAAACTAATACTAAACTATATTGCGTGTGTGTGAAACTTTCTATTCCAGAACCTAAGATAAGCTTTTATAGACTTGAGTGTGAATGTGAAAGGTGTAGGCCTTGGATCATGGGACTTTGATTCAAACAAGGTTTTAGCCCAAATAAAACTTTCATATTCTCTTCCTGTCCTCACTTCTTAGTGAACAAGCTTTCTGATACAGACGATGATGGGGGACAAGGCGTCAGTTGCAAGCTGCTATTGCAGGTAGTGGCACAGAGGTGCAGGCGGTGCAATGTTGGTGTGCAGGGTGTGCTTTTGCAGAGGTGGTCCCCATTGTATTATGCTTTTGTCTCTTTGTGCATTTGGTCTTATCCTTTTGATTTTCCAATTCTTCCCAGCACAATTCTACCATGCAAGCCCTATAAACAATCTCCATCAAGCTCTTGGTCATTTTCTGCTTGTGATTCTTAGTAACTTTTAAATCTCCGTTCCACTCTCACTTCCAGACGCTGCCTAGACCAGGTATGCCTCAACTTATCTCAAAACTACCTTGCAATTCAATTACGCACATATGAAAACTACAAAAGGAGCACCTATTGTGCTCAAAGCAAAACAAGCTAAAAACATTAAAATTAAATAAATAAACTCTTGATTTAAAAAAAAAACATAATTAAAAAAGGGATAATAATAACACACTAAAAGTGGATTATCACTCCCCCAACCGTGAACTATCACATGTCCTCATGTGATGCGACAGGGAATGACGGAGAATAAAACACTAATCACAATCAATCAAGCTAAGAACATATGCATGATAGGACAACTCAAAATTTTAAGATTAATGGACTATATCAAAAATTGGCACAACTCAGCCCTGCCACTGATCTGAAGTGAATGCATGCTTGAGTTCACAAGACTCATGTAGTTACACCAGTACTCTTCAAAAGAACAAGATATCCTAATTATGATTCCATTTGGTCAAGCCTAAGCTTCAAGGGTTATCTTTTGGTTTAAAGAAAGGGGGTTTGACTAACTCTTCATTGACTTATATCATTAACAACAAGGACCACACTTTCCACTTATTATTTCTTTTTATTCTTTTGCATAATGCTTCACCTTTTCACTAGACGGGATCTCCTTGTAATGAGTCCAACCTACTAATGTGATGAAGACACTGTTGTTTCTCCAGTTTCGGGCACAAGAACTTTTTATTTGAAGTGCACTTTGACTACTTCCTTACACACTTTGTGTGTTTATTTATTTGTGTAGTGTGTCCTTTGAAAAGATTGTGAGTCTTTTATTAGAGCAGTATTATCCTCCCATTAATGATTCTTCATGATTCTTACTTGTTTCTCAATTTCAAACAAATTAGTCTCTTAAAAGGCTTTGCTTTTTCAACTGACTACCAGAGGCATGACAGAGGTCATCAACAACCTCTGCAACAACTCTTTAAATTAGATTGCTTAGCTTTGTTTCCAAATATTTCCAAAGTCCAATTAATCTTTTATTCTGAGTATCAAAAATAATTTTCCATTTTCTTGATCAAGGGGTTTTAATTAATTTTTTCTCTCATTTATTCCAACATGCAAAACAACTGGACATTCAAACTAACTAAACATTTAAACAAACTAAATCATACAAACAAGATTACTGAAATTAACTTAATCAGGTGATAAAATCCATGCATCTGAGCATAAAAAGACCAAATTGCAGTCAACCAAATCAAGGTACTAAGAACAACCAAATCCATGATAAACAAAAATAACAAGAAACCAACACATCCAAATATAATCCAAGAAATAGTTAATAAAGAAATGGAAAGGAAATTGCAAAAAAGAGGTATTGAAGAGCAAGCACAAGCCACCTCTCCCCAAACTTAAAGTAAGTACAGGGTCCTCACTGTCAGTTTGATGAGCAGTGGAAAGCCTGCACTCGCCTTCAGATGATACCATTTAGGCACGAAGCCTATTACTCTTGCAGGTAGCTACGTCTTTAACCTTTTTCTTTTTAGTCTCCTTCTTTGCTGTACCCTTATCTTCATATGGCTTGGGTTGCTCTACATCTTTCTCAGCTTAGAGGGTGACTTCAGTCCTGACAGCCTTCGTCTCTACGTCTTTTGCAACAGCTACCTTGCTAGCTCCTTTATTCTTTGGACTCTTCTTAACAAGGGCCTTTTTCTTGGGGCTCTTCTTTGGGGTTATTTTCATAGGAGTTTCCTTGATAGGAGTCGGCTCTGAGGTGGTTACAGGAGTGGAAACTGGAGTCTCGCCTTCTCTTGTCTCCTTGTCAACCTCTTCTTCAGCCTTTTTACCTTCAACGTTATCCTTAGGCTCTAGTTTGTAAGAATTTAGGGTAGACTCTTCCGCACTTGAATAATACTTGGATATGTCTTCCCTTTAAAAATCTTCCTTGTCTTCAAATCTTTCATTGTCTTCCATCACTTTTTCTTCTTCTTCAAAAACTTCTTCTTCCTCAGTAAGTTTTACCTCCATATTGTCCTCGGTATCATCCTTCTTCTCAGGTGTGGCTTGCATTTATGTGTTGTCTTTATTAGCCTCACCATTATGTATTTCAAAGTACTATCTTCTCCTTCATTTTTGGGATCAGTTTGATTCAAATCAAAGTCCTTTACTAGACTGTTAACTAGTGGGATGAGAACTAGGGATTCCTTTTTCAGTTTCTTCTCTTTTCTCTGCTTCTTTTTTCTGGGTGGGCTTGGCTGTCGTCCTCCGAAACGACCTTGCTTGCCTCAAGAACTTCCAAGTACACTATTTTTCCCACTCTTCTTCTTTCCCTTCCTTTTCTTCTTTGCTTCCCACTTCTTGTCAGACTTTTTCTCAGCAACCACAAGCTCAGGTTCCTTTTTTCCCTCTTTCAGCTCTCCTAGAATATGATTTAGAAATGTTGGAGGGTTCATCATCCTTGAAGGGTTTTGAAGGTGAGATAATACTTAGAAGGGGGGTTGAATAAGTATGAAAGATTAAAAACTAAGAATTAAAACACAATTATTTTTATCCTAGTTCGTTGAACTCAACTACTCCAGTCCACCCTTCCTAGAGTGATTTGCCTTTCACAACAAGGACTTAATCACTATTTAATCAAACAGATTACAATAGTACACCTAAGAACAACTGTTCTTAGTCTTCTCAAGCGCTACTGATTCTAACTGAATCCTCTTAAGGAAATCCTTTACAATTAATGTAAATCTAATACAAGAGTAAGAATGCTTCTAAAAGCTTTTATCATAACAGTGATATTTCTCTTAAGTTTAAGTACAAATAATTCTAAGAATGAATATGAGAATATGAGAGCTTGAATGTTTCAATTTCTTTTTAGCAAAATGTCTAACTGAAGAAATTGGTGGAGTCTTCCTTTTATAGGCAGCTGATCCAAGGAGAGCTGAGCGTTGAGAAGAGTGTCCCAAAAGGTCTGAGCCTTTTTGTCTTCACATCAAGTGACCTTTCCTAGAAGAAGAAAGCACAGAAAAATCCTTTTTGTCTGTGTTCTTATGTCTAGCATAAATGAGGAAAGAGACGTTTGATTTTCTCCAACGGATATATTCTTTGAATATTTCTTCTTCAGTTTTCAGCAAGTTCATCAGAGTTTGATTGGGTCAGAGTCTTCTAATGATGATCAGAACTATGCTGGATCAGAGTCTTCTGCAGCATGTGTGCTTTCAGCGTGTTAAATATCAGAGCATATTTGAAACAGAACTTCAGTACTGGCAGCTTTAGTACTTTCAGAATCTTCTGTAGAAACTATGCTTTGAAAAACTCTTCATACAATATTCTTCTTTGCTTCAGATGCTTCTGACTTGCTTCAGATCCTTCTGGAGCTTCAGCTTCAGAATCTTCTGGAGCTTCTTGCTTCGGATTCTTCTTGAGCTTCTTGCTTCAGATCCTTCTGGAGCTTTTGCTTCAGAATCTTCTGGAGCTTCTTGCTTCAGATTCTTCTTGAGCTTCTTGCTTCAGATTCTTCTTGAGCTTCTTGCTTCAGATCCTTCTGGAGGCTACGCTCAGGATCTTCTATTAGCATCAATCAGAATCTTCTAATGAGTGCATCTGGCGCTTCAGAGTCAGTTACTTTCTTGTATACCATTCAGATTTGCTTCTGGAGTGTTAATTTCATTACTATCTGCAGTAAAAACTCTCAAGCAAATTTTAGAGTATATAATTCTTAAATACAAAATTTCCTAATAGTTATCATCAAAACATAGAGATATTATTAAGAACCAATCTGTGTTCTACAATCTCCCCTTTTTGATGATGACAAAAACCTCAGAAATTTTGTTTGATTGAAAATATTTAAATTATAACTCCCCCTGAGATGATGAAAATCCCCCTGAGTTAAATACAGAAAAGGAATAGAAACTTCCCTTTTGTCTTGAGTAATCTTCAGAGTTAGATCTTGTTTGTTCTTTTAACATATGAAATCAGAATGTCTTGCAGATTTAATGTTCAGAGTTTGATAATGGTCAAATGATCTGAGAGACTCAGAGTTTCTTTTATAGAATTTACTTATCAAATGTTCTGAAATAGTCAGATTAAATGTTAGGTAGAATAAATATGTCTGAAGTTTCATTCTGGTGAAGTTATATTAAACATTTCAGATCTATATTTTCTCCCCTTTTTTGTCATAAGCAAAAAGTAAATCTTTAAAAAGACACTTAAAAGGAAACAGTAAATAAGATAATTCAATGGAGAAAACTTGGATTCATTTAATAGATCAAGAGTACATAGGCAAACATCAGAAGATATAGCAATAAAGTACATATGCAAACAACAGATGCAAAAACATTAGAATGAAAAAACTAAGAGTGTTTGGACAAAAGCATCTTCAATAGATCTGTAATCTCAGAGGATGATTGCTCTTGCTTGGACATCCACTTAGACATAGTTTCATTCTTTTGATCTTGCTTTGACATCCATTCTGTCATATCCTCAGACTTCTTATCCTGCTTTGCCATCCATGACTTGATCTCTGACTGGCCAGCTTCCAGAGCAGCAATCTTATCTTCAAAATCTGGATGTTATTTCTTTAACTCAGATGAAGAAGTATGATTAGGTTCTGGAGCTTGAACAGAGTCAATTTCCATTGGTTCTGTAGATTCTGGAGCAGTGGAGTTAGAAGGAGGGTCTACCAGAGTCATAGCCAACGGATTTTCCTCAGATGCAATGTCAGTAGATTCTGTTGAAGGTAGGGAGCATCTGTAAGGAGTAGAGGATCAGATTTCTTGACAGTCCAGAATAGAGTCCTTGCAGACTCAGCAAATCTGAGCTTCGCATCATCAGAACAAATGTTCTTCATATTTGAGGCCACAGAGTTGAATATGTTGATGAATTCATTCCAGATGATGTCAGATTCTTTGGCATCCATTATTGCTGAGCATTTCTTCTGAACAGTACCTAAATACAACTGTATTTCATGCAAAAAAGTTTGAAATAAATGATTAACATTAAGTCTGGGCTTAGGATGTAACAGAGTTTCCAGAGTTACAGGTTTAGGTTTGGGAGTTGGTGGAAAAATTGATTTCTGAATAGAGATCAGAGGAGGAGGATAATATCGAATGAAAGGTATCTCAGGAGCTTTTTCTTTGGATCTGATTAATGTGTTTAACAGATGAGGTTTTGCTCTGGTGTTAAGGGTAACTACATCAAAAGTTTCATTTGAGTAGGGTTGGAAGGCAGATTTGGGGGATTCATTAGATGTAATATTGGTATCAGATGTAATTGGTAGAGCTGAAGCACAGCTTTATCAGATTTTTCAGAACAGGATATAGTTGCTAATGAATCTACATCTGATTTGGATTTTATATATTCAAGAATCACAGATGGAAGGGTCATTGAGGGTTTTGGTTTCAGAGGGTTGATAGGGTCAGATGGTTCAACTCTGTCATAAAAGTCTTTGAGTTTGAAGCCATAAGCTAAATTGTGAAATAAAGATGATACTTGGGCACAAGATATAGAAGATCTTGGATTTGAATTTGGAATCAATATTTCAGATGATGGTGCTGGTGTGGGAATAGGATCTGGAATGGGAGCTTTTGAAGGTATAATGGGTTCAGGTTGATTACCTCAGAGTATTTTTGAGATGGAGAGATTAGAAAATCTAGGTGGAGGTCTGATTCTGAGGAGTTTGAGGAGGTGGTTGGTGTGCAGGAAGTAGAAGATACTTGAAACACAGTTTTTAAGGGTGTGACATCAAGAACTTCTGTTTCAGGAATGTGGGGTTCAGAAGTGTTGGTTGGTTCTGAAGGAATTTCAGATGGTTTTGATGGTTGTTCTGAGATGGGTGAATCTGATGGAATAGTGATTGGTTCTGATGAAACTTGAACATGTGTTATTTTTGTAGGTTCAGATGCAGTGGATTCAGATGATTTTGATGGTGGATTATCTGATGATGGTTAATGTTCAGAGGCTTTTTCTGATGAAGGTTCTTGTGGTTTTTCAGGTTGTTGTTCTTGTGGGTGCTATTGTTGTTCAGATGCCTTTTGTTTAGGTGGTTCAGAAGATTTTTGTTGTACAGAAGGTTGTGGTTGTTGTTCTGTAGGTTGTTGATCTGTGGTTGATTCTGAGAAGATTGTTTTTGAGGAACAAACTGTTTGCTTTGGATTTTTGGTTGAGATGATTGTGGTTGAGATGTTGGTGTTGGAACAAAAGTTTGTTTTTGTGGTGATTTAGAACTAGGAGCAGTAACAGAAGTAGTTTGAGTAGAGGGTGGTTTTGGAACAGACTTAATATTAGAGTCATTTATAACAATTATATTTGCAGAAGATACAGAAGATTTAATACCTTTTATCTTGATCCTCTTGGCTGGTACAGAAGAAGTGTCTTCAAATTCTTTTCTCTTCAAGAGCTTCTTTGGCTTCTCAGCAATCTTGACCTTCTTCTAAACAGGTGCAGCTTCTGCTGCTGGCTGAGTCCTCTTTCTTTTAAGTTGAGCTTCTTCTTCTTCTTCTGCATTAGGTAGAGGTTGTCTTGCTAGTTGTATCACGTTTGCAGGAACAGGCTTTCCTTCCTTCTTACATTCATCAATGTACATAACCACAATGTGTCTTGGCTCTTCAGCAAAGAACAGTGGAAAGTCATCTACAGGAACCCTCTTCTGACTGAGTTCAGACACATTCAGCTTCTTGGGAGCTGTTGTGAGTTCGTCAACTATTTTAAGTCTCTGAAGACTTTTAGCATTCAAAGGCTTTCCCATTATGAATTCCAATTCCTCTGTAACTCCAGCAGCGTGCAGAGCAGAGACCAATCCATTCTCAGTGAGAAGATCTGAGATCAACCTTCCAAAAGGGATCCAGGTTATGATCTTCTGTCCTTTTTCCTTCACATACTCTCTAGATGCATTATATGGTTCCACAGATGCATAAAAAGAATATATGGAAGATCTACCTTGGTGCTCTGACTGAGGCAATACATGAAATAGAGCTGTTCATTATTGACATAGTCTGGAGAATTAGTTGACTTCCTATGATGGATGCATCCCATGAAGATCTTGGCCCAGATCTTGTAGTCAGGCTTCAGATCCTTGAATTTGTTAGAAGCTTGACCAGCAGTCATCACTTCTTCATACACCTCATCCATGTCCACACGCCCAGCTGGCAAGTGGGAAACACCATATGTTTCTTCATATCCAATCAACTTTCTGATCAGATCTTCTGTGATAATGATTTCTTTTCCCAGTATAGAAGATAGGATGAACTTGGGGTAAACTGAGGCATGGATCCAAAACTCTTTCACAAGGAGGGGGTAAACTGGTCCAAAGAGTCTATCAAAGTACTTTACCCATCCTTGAGCACCAATGATAGAACGAAATTCAAAGCCATTTTCTGCAAGTGAATCAAATTCTACCATGGATTCACACAAAACCTCCAACTTCTCAACAGGAGTTAAAAGAGTTCTTTTAGAGGAGAGTAAGGAGAAACACCCATGTTTGCAGAAGTTACTGCAGCCATTGAAGATTGGAATTGAGCAGCTGTTGATGATGAAGTTGCCATTGAAGAATGCTTTGTCAAACGCTTAGGTTTAGGGTTTTTATGCAGAGCGAAGAGAAGATGAAAACGCATATAATTTTCTGAGATTGTGAAAAGTGTGAAAGTGAAGATAATTCATGTATTTATACTAAAACACTTAGGCATACCATCAATCAGAATTTTCACTTTTTAACAAGCATTAAATGAAAAGAATAATAGTCATTTCAAGCATCAATTGCTTCTGACAATTTGGGGGGGAAAATCAAGATTTTCACTATTCAAACTTCACCTCAAACGTCTCTTCAGTAATGTACACGACACCTCTTCAGATTTGGTGTGACACGTGTTTGCTTGCATGTGTTCTGAATTCTCTTAAGAAATGAAACGTTAGCCAACGTTCAGATCTTCTGAAGATTGTTAGTTCATAGTTTCACAAAAGAAATATTGAGCAGAATAAATAAGCAATCAGAAGAAATACTTCAGAGCATCAGGCATTTTAGCATCTGTGAAAATTTGCTTCTGACAAATATCATTCTGGACAAAAATCCATACCAATATTTTTCAGAATAAATTTGAATATATCTTCAACAAGGGGTTTTGTAAAATATCTGCCCATTGATGATCTGTATCAACAAAGGCTAAATTTATGATTCCCTTCTGAACATAGTCTCTGATGAAATGATGCTTAATTTCTGTATGTTTTGCCTTAGAATGTAAAATGGGGTTCTTAGACAAACATATAGCAGAAGTATTATCACAAAAGATAGAAATGTTACTTTCAAAAATTTGATAATCTTCTAGTTGACTTTTCATCCAGAGCATCTGCGTGCTACATCCAGCAGCAACAATATATTCTGCCTCTGTGGTTGAAAGTGCAATTGTGGGTTGCTTCTTGCTGTACCAGGAGATTAGATTTCTTCCTAGAAATTGACAACTTCCAGAGGTACTTTTTCTTTCCACTCTGTCTCCAGCGTCGTCAGCATCACAGAGTCCAACTAATTTGAAATCATCAGATTTCTGTAACACAAACCCATATTAGAAGTACCTTTCAGATACCTTAGAATCCTCTTGACAGCTGTCAAGTGTGACTCTCTAGGATCTGATTGGAATCTAGCACACAAGCATACACTGAACAATATGTCAGGTCTAGAAGCAGTAAGATAAAGAAGAGAACTAATCATACCTCTGTAGAGCTTCTGGTCTACTTTCTTACTTACCTCTTCCTTGCCAAGTGAGCTAGTAGGATGCATGGGAGTCTTTGCCAGCTTACTATCAGACATGTTAAATTTCTTCAGAAGTTCTTTAACATATTTTGTCTGATGTATGTAAGTGCACTCTGGAGTTTGATTAACTTGGATTCTAGAAAGAATCTGAGTTCTCCCATCATGCTCATTTCAAATTCTGCCTGCATACATGTAGCAAACTCCTTTCCAAGCATAATATTTGTTGATCCAAAAATAATAGCATCTACATAAATTTGACAAATTAGAAGATCTTTCTTAATTGATTTACAAAAGAGTGTTGTATCCACTTTGCCTCTGATGAAATTTTTCTCCAGAAGAAAATTGCTCAATCTCTCATACCAGCTCTAGAGCTTGTTTTAAACCATATAGAGATTTCTTTAATTTGAAAACATGATTTGGAAATTTTTCATTTTCAAAACCAGGAGGTTGGTGGACATAAACTTCTCTTCTATAATGCCATTAAGAAAGGCACTTTTAACATCCATCTGATACAAAGTGATGTTATTTTGTGCAGCAAATGAAATAAGAAGGCGTATAGATTCTAACCTTGCCACTGAAGCATATGTCTCAGTGTAATCAATACCTTCTTGTTGACTGTACCCTTGAGCAACCAGCCTTGCCTTATTCCTTTCAACTTCTCCTTTCTCATTTAGCTTATTTCTGAAGACCCATTTTGTACCAATTATATTGAATCCTTGTGGTCTTTGAACTAGATCCCATACATCATTTCTGGTAAATTGATTTAGCTCTTCTTGCATAGCAATAATCCAATCATTGTCTTGCAGAGCTTCATCTACAGAAGATGGTTCAATTTCTGACACCAGTCCAAAAAGTGATGCTTCAGATGATCTTAGAAAGGATCTTGTTCTGATGGGATCATCCTTCTTTCCAATAATGACATCCTCTGGATGAGAAGCTTTAATTCTGGATGATGATCCTCTAATGGTTGATTCTTCAGAAATGTTTAGATTATTCATCTGAGAAGTTAAAGGAATAGCATCTGACGTTGCTTCTGGATCCTTCACTTAAATTTTGTCTGCTTCTGGAACTTCAGAGTCAATGAAGACTACTTCCCTATCTGCAGAGTTTTCAGACTGCTTTGGCTTTTCAGAGCCAAGCTTATCATCAAATCTGACATGAATGGATTCTTCCACAATCTGTGTCTCAGTGTTGTATACTCTGTAGCCTTTAGAGCGTTCAGAATATCCAAGCATGAAACACTTCTGTGCTTTGGAATCAAACTTGTTCAGATTTTCCTTAGTATTTAACATATAGCAAATACATCCAAAGGGATGAAAATATGAAATGTTGGGCTTTCTGTTCTTCCACAGTTCATAAGGAGTCTTTTTCAGAAGAGGTCTTACAGACACTCTGTTCTGAATGTAACAGGCTGTGTTGATTGCTTCTGCCCAAAAGTGTTTTGCCAGATTTGTCTCATCGATCATGGTTCTGGCCATTTCTTGCAGAGTTCTGTTTTTCCTCTCTACAACTCCATTTTGTTGTGGAGTTCATTTCCAATGGTGCCAGATCCAATGATCTTGCCCTTCTGGTTCCCTCCAAACTTCACATCACCTCCAGATCTAAGTTCCAGGCTTTGGAACATAGACTTTTCTCCTGTCATCTGTCGTGAGCATCCAGAGTCCAGGTACCATGATTGGTGTCCTGACCTTGCTACTAAGAACATCTGCAACATGAATTATTTTATTTTTAGGTACCCAGATCTTCTTGGGTCCTTTGGGATTAGTTGGTTTGTAGGTTTGTCTAAACTTCTGTTATTCAACATAATGTTTATTCTGACTTGCCTTGGGTTTAAACACATAAGTATTCTTCTCAGAGCTTGTGTGTTTAATGTCATTTAAGTGACCAAATTTAAATTGAGAATACAGAGGTGTCTTCTTGATGAAAAGTTTGTCAACAGATTTTGGATTACTTCCAGATGAAGATTCATATCCAATACCTCTTCTGTTGTTCCCACTAACACCATATACTTCCAGATGAAGATTCATATCCAATACCTCTTCTGTTGTTCCCACTAACACCATAGATCATAGAAGCCATCTTGCTTCTGTCTATGCTCTTAGTAAGGAATCTCTGAAAGCTAGAGTCATATTTTTTCTAAAATGTTTTCACATGACTTAGTCTCAGATTCAGATTCTTGTTGAGTTATTTCAAAGTCATTTTTTGATTTTCAGATTAATTTCTTTTTGGCTCAACAAGTTCTGTCTTCAGAAGATCAATCTCAGATTCAAGATTGCTTTTCAGCTTCTTGTATTTGAGTTTGATATTGTTGTAACTTTTAAGAACTTCTGATAAAACTTTTATAAGTTCTTCTTTGGTAAGTTTAGCCATTACCTCTTCAGCGTCATCATCAGATTCAGAATCTGATTCATATCCTGAGGCTCCTTCCTCCTGATCTTCTGTGCTGGCCATCAGTGCAACATTAGCACATTCTTCTTCTGATTCAGAAGATGATTCAGATTCATCTAAGTCATCCCCATGGTTGCCATCAGAACCCTTCTTCTTTTTGTTAAAATTCTTCTTGGGTTTTTCTTTTTGAAGCTTGGGGAAATCATTCTTGTAATGCCCAGGGTTTCTTTGCACTCATAGCACACAACTTCTTTCTTGCCAGATCTTCTGTGCCCAGAAGATTCCTTTCTATGATCAGATCTTCTGAAGTTGTTGAACTTCTTTCCCTTGTGCTTCCAGAGTCTGTTTTATCCTTCTGGACAGGCATGGATAATTCATCTTCTTCTTCAGAAGAAGATTCTTCAGAGCTTTTCTTCAATAACCTGCAAAGCTTTAGCAGATTTATTAGATTTTAAGGCAACAGATTTACCTTTTTTCTTTCTTCTGAGGTTCATCTTCCCTCAAGCTCAATTTCATGGCTCCCTCAGAGAGCTGATGAGTTCTTCTAAAGAGATCTTGTTCAGATTCTTTAGCCATCTTCAAGGCAGTCACCATTGGTCTCCATCTGGTAGGTAGACTTCTGATGATTTTCTTTACATGATCTGATGTAGAGTATCCCTTGTCCAGAACCTTTAGCCCAGTTGTGAGGATCTGAAATCTGGAGAACATAGCTTCAACAGATTCAGAGTCTTCCATCTTGAAGGCCTCATACTTCTGGATCAGAGCCAGAGCCTTTGTCTCCTTGACTTGAGAGTTTCCCTCATGATTCATTTTTTAAGGATTCAAACATATCAAAAGCAGTTTCCCCTGTTTGTAATTTTTTGCATACTCAGTATGAGAAATTGCATTTAATAATATTGTTTTGGTCTTGTGATGATTTCTAAAATCTTTCTTCTGAGCATCTGTCATAGATTTTTCTGTCTATCTTCTTGCCATTCCCATCTGTGGGTATGAACATATCCATCTATGACTAGATCCCATAAATCAACATTATATCCAAGGAAAAAACTTTCAATTCTGTCTTTCCAGTAATCAAATTTCTTCCCATCAAACATAGGGGGATTTGGTGTTGATTCTGTCCCTTTTCTTCATATTTATTGTTAATGTTGGATGTTGTATTATCAGCCATAGTAACAACTAAATATATATTCAAAGTATTTCTCTTTGGATCTTTACTGACACTGTTAAGTGGTAGCACACACAGAACCGGAGCTCTGATGCCAACTGAAGGTGAGATAATACTTAGAAGGGGGTTGAATAAGTATGAAAGATTAAAAACTAAGAATTAAAACACAATTATTTTTATCCTGGTTCGTTGAACTCAACTACTCCAGTCCACCCTTCCTAGAGTGATTTGCCTTTCTCAACAAGGACTTAATCCACTATTTAAGAACAACTGTTCTTAGTCTTCTCAAGAGGCTACTGATTCCAACTGAATCCTCTTAAGGAAATCCTTTACAATTAATATAAATCTAATACAAGAGTAAGAATGCTTTCTAAAAAGCTTTTATCACAACAGTGATATTTCTCTTAAGTTTAAGTACAAATAATTCTAAGAATGAATATGAGAATATGAGAGCTTGAATGTTTCAATTTCTTTTCAGCAAAATGTCTAAACTGAAGAAATTAGTGGAGTCTTCCTTTTATAGGCAGCTGATCCAAGGAGAGCTGAGCGTTGAGAAGGAGTGTCCCCAAAAAGGTCTGAGCCTTTTTGTCTTCACATCAAGTGACCTTTCCTAGAAGAAGAAAGCACAGAAAAATCCTTTTTTGTCTGTGTTTCTTGTGTCTAGCATAAATGAGGAAAGAGGTGTTTTATTTTCTCCAACAGATATATTCTTTGAATATTTCTTCTTCAGTTTTCAGCAAGTTCATCAGAGTCTGATTGGGTCAGAGTCTTCTAATGATGATCAGAACTATGCTGGATCAGAGTCTTCTGTAGCATGTGTGCTTTCAGCGTGTTAAATATCAAAGCATATTTGAAACAGAACTTCAGTACTGGCAGCTTTAGTACTTTCAGAATCTTCTGTAGAAATTATGCTTTGAAAAACTCTTCATACAATATTCTTCTTTGCTTCAGATGCTTCTGACTTGCTTCAGATCCTTCTGGAGCTTCTGCTTCAGAATCTTCTAGAGCTTCTTGCTTCAGATTCTTCTTGAGCTTCTTGCTTCAGATCCTTCTGGAGCTTCTGCTTCAGAATCTTCTGGAGCTTCTTGCTTCAGATTCTTCTTGAGCTTCTTTCTTCAGACTCTTCTTGAGCTTCTTGCTTCAGATCCTTCTGGAGGCCTACGCTCAGGATCTTCTATTGGCATCAATCAGAATCTTCTAATGAGTGCATTTGGCGCTTCAAAGTCAGTTACTTTCTTGTATACCATTCAGATTTTGCTTCTGGAGTGTTAATTTCATTACTATCTGCAGTAAAAACTCTCAAGCAAATTTTAGAGTATATAATTCTTAAATACAAAATTTCCTAATAGTTATCATCAAAACATAGAGATATTATTAAGAACCAATCTATGTTCTAACAGGTTTTGAATAGAAACGCACGCTTTCATGCCACTCGAATTGTTCCTTCTAGAACTTAAAGAAGTCAATTTGATCTTTCTGCATTTGCAGCAGAATGCTCCATAACACACTGTCAATTTTGAAAATGGTCTCTCCAGCAGCCTTTCCTTGTTCTGCCTAAGCAGATCTCTTCCTAACTTTCGGCTTCATCAGAGTCTTTATTGTTTGCCTTGTTAAAAGCAACTTGAGGCTGGCATATTTCATATGTGGCCCTTCTCAAGTATGTATTGACGTTTACAGAGTGAAGTGATAAGGCATGGGAAATGGACCATGATGTCTTTCTTCTTTGAACATGCTTGAATTTCTTGGAAAATTATTTTTTCCAACACTGATCTTACTCGAAGAAGTGATACAATATAGCAGTAACAACCATGACTTACTCACTGTTTCATTGTGAGTTGTTGGCCAAAAGTGAATGCTTCAAAAATTGGTACCAGACCTTGGATTCAGGGCGAAGGTCCATTCTTCTCATGGTTTTCTTAAAACTAGACTCCAGCCCACGTGGTTCCCTCGTTGGCACAATGATGTCATTATAACATGATAATATTGGTCATCAAATCGCTCAAGCAACTCTTGGTACTTGTATCCCTTCTCTGGAAGATTCAAAGTCAGATTAATTTGTAGCTTCACAATAAACAGACCTTTGTACCTCTCATTATCACTTCAATTCTGTTATTCTCTGGTTCGGTGAGATTTGCATAGAACTCCTTCACAACTGAGATGTTTTAAGGGACCAGGTTGCTTGCAAAGCTTGGTCCACTTCAAACTCTTTATGGTAACTCCAATATCTCCTGGAAAACCAAGATTGTCTTCTTGAGTTTCAAAAAACAAATCCCCTTTCAGAAAGTACTCCCATTTCACATAATTGGTCGGTGAAATGACGGAAGGCTTCACTATTGATAAAGGTTTCTGCAACATCGACTTCTTCATTGGAGTAGACAACATATGGGGTAGCATTTTTTCTAGCAACCTTCTTTATGCATTTTCCAGTTTCAGCTTCCATGGATGAATGATAGTGAAGAAAAGAAATTAGGGGTTTGGTTTAGGAAACAGGAAACGAAAGTAGGAGAGAGAATGATGTTGAAAAATATGAAGTTGGTTTTTTGAGTGAGAGAGAGAGAGAGAGAGAGAGAGAGAGAGAGAGACTTATGTGGTGGTTAGGGCAAAGCCAATGTGAAAAGACATTTTATTTTATGAAGGCACGAGAAAAAGTTTTAAATTTTCTGCAAAAAGTGGACTGCTCCGCCAGTTGGCGTGTAGCATTTACTACTCCAGTTTGACGTGGCAGACAAGAGCAGTAATGCTGATGTGATTGCACAAGGCTCAACATACGCATTCTCTTCTATCTCTGATCTCTTCTTTTTCTTCTTCAATTCCACCTTCTTAAGTTTCAATACAGTTGATGAAGAATCCGCTTCAGAACCATTTGTAGTCTGTGGACTCTGCATCTTTAGACTTATAATTTCTCTGAAACCTCTGTTATTGTGGATATGTTGGTACTTTCAGTTGTGGATTCCATAATGTCTAAAAAGATGTTGAAAAAGACTTAGGATTTGGATGGTTTTTATAGTGGAGTATGGGCAGACCAATCGATTGAATTAAATCCTTTTCTTGATCTTTAAAAGTTCAACGAACAATAACTATTAAGAACGCACTATACACGCTTTTAATGATATCTATCACTTGAATCATTTCTCTTTTTTGGGGAATTGCTCAAGTAATGATGATCTATTTTGCATTTATGAAATATTTTTTATTTTGTTATCTTCTTTCTGTTTTATAAATTTTTATTTTAATCTTTTGATGTGACAAAAGGGGGAGAAAGATATAGAAGTATTTAAAGAGAATCTAAAACCCTTCAGATTTTTATATGTTGTTTATTTTAAATATTTGTTATTACATCTATTTGTTTACTCAGGAGATATATTTTATTTTTTCTTGAGTATAAAACTTTGGGGGAGCTTACAAACCTCAACCTTTGAAACTATTAAACTCAGGGGGAGCTTGCAGACCTCAGACTCTGATGTTGTCAAGTAAATTAAAATAGCCCAACATTGTTCTTAAATACTTATGTTTGTCATCATCAAAAAGGGGGAGATTGTTAAAAACAAGATTTGTTCATGACATATATTCTTTTATGTTTTTATGATAACAAAGTATTGAAAGAAAAATGGTGTCATCTAATGTGTGTTCTAAGTATGCAGGTTCCAAAGCTTAAAGAGAATCTATTCAGAATCTGTTAAGAGAAAACATTTGAGAGAAGCTGAGTTACTGGCTTTTGATGGTTTAGAATTGAAGATGTTCTTAAGTGAAGTTTGATGATATAGGATTGTGTAGACTCTGAAGCTATATATATCAGCATAAGAAGAGCAATATGTTATCTATAAACTTATTGAATGTATCCATTTTCTGGTGATCATTTCAGAACCATAGACAAAGGTAAGTGATATGTACTACATAAAGCAAGCTACATTGTCAAATCAGTTTGTTAGCTAGAGTCCTGTGTTCACACGACTCAATGAGAGTTGACATGCTTTATGAAATAATCCACTCTCAAACAAATCTATAGTACAACTAATAAGAAAGACGCTACGGTTAAACGAGTTACATAATGGATAAAGATCTTTTTGTGTCTCTATCTTAAACGTCTCTTAGTACTAACGATTATTATTTTGCAAGTTATCTCTTCTAACGACTATTCTTTTTCATATGCTATTTAAGTGGGAAAAAATAAAGGAGTGTTTCACGCTTCTATCAAAATGGAAGAATAACAAGATCAACAATAGTATCGAGTATGTAGAGTTTCTGTTATCTGTTATAAATTGTACAATGCCTTAAGATTTCTTAAACAATAAATATCTTAGAAATCTTAAGTGCTATGATCTTTGTTATAGTTATTTCCCTGTACCTCTGATTGTATATCATGTATAACCTTAATGTCTATTCTGCTAAATAAGTTGTGTAGTAGTTTAGAAATAAAGCCTCTTGGTATGTGCTTGAGCATCAAAGTCTCTTGTTGTGAGCTTGAGCAAAGTAAGTCTCCTTCTATGTGGCTTGAGTATTGAAGCCTTGATCAAAACAGTTTATTAAGTAGGAAAGTATTGGATTCGTGGAATATGAGAAAAGAATTCTTGAAACTCGAGGGTATAAGCAGGAAGTCTTGAATTCGTGGGATTTAAGTAGGAAAGTCCTTGGATTTGTGGAATATGAGCAAGGAAGTCTTATACTCAAGGGTATAAGTAGAAAGTCTTGAATCCGTGCGATTTAAGCAGAAAGTCTTGGATTCATGGAATCTAAGTAGGGAAAGTCTTAGGTTGTGAGTCTGAGCAAGAAGTCTTGTACTTGAGGGTATAAGCAGAAAAGTCTTAGGAATCTGAGGATCTAAACAGGAAATCTTAATCAAGTGCTGATTGAGCAGGAAAGTCTTGGGCGCTGTAGGTCTAGAGCAAAGGAAAGTCTTATGCTCGAGGGGCATAAGACATTGTAATTATTGTTTGATTATAGTGAAAAATATCTTGTGCTACAAGGGGACTGAACTACTCCTCGGTTTGAGGGGAAACCATGATAAATTATGTGTTTTCATTTGTCCATTTACTTTCCTATGATATTATTATGTTGGAACTTGTTAATCAGAATCTGAACTATTGTTTAGAATCTGAACTCTGTTCAGAAAGCAACACAAATTGGAGAACACAATTCAACCCCTCATTCTTGTGTATTTTTCTCACTTTTTAATAAATGCTTCAAACACTGATAATTATGTGTTTGGAGCTCAATTTAA
>CAWUDS030005833.1:0-45306 GCA_963859935.3 Lathyrus sativus | reverse complement strand
GTGGTCTTACTTGATGTTTGGTTTGGGTGAAATATTGAAAAAAACATGAGTTTTGAATTTTGAGGCCTGTTATGAGATTATGTTGTTTTAGCTGCCAATATCTTGAACCAATGTATCCTATTTTGTTTCAATTAAGTTTTGCCTTATCCATGAGTATAAAATCACTAGCCTACATATTTTGAACTTGTGTGTGATGTCACTTACCTCAATTTGTCATGGGCTGGCCTGCTGCCCTAATGTTGCTTGTTTGTGCATTTCATAAATCTCAATATTGCCATATGTTATTTGATGTTGATCTGGTGTGAATTTAAGGCATGAGCATTTCCTTTTGCATATTTATGGTATGTGCATAACTTTTGTTTCATCAAAAACTCATTGTCTTAAAAAATGCCTTGATACACCAAAACCTATTTCAAAACAACTTTTCCTTTCAACCAACATGTCAATTTCTGTGCCAGCCACAAAAAACTTGAGTTATATGGATGAATTCATTCCTTATCATATTTTTGATGTTTACATTTAATTAATTTGGTCTGTTCTTGCCTATTTCACAAATTTTACTTCTAAATTGCATTTCAAAACCTCATTGATACTACCAATTACCCTTTTCTGTTCCAACTAATCTACACTTTATCCATGTGCATAGAATCATTCATAATCATGTTTGAAACTTGTATGTGGTGTCTATTCCACTCAACTGCTATGAAATGCCATGCTGCCACATTCTTGCCAAAGACAGTTTTTACCATTTTCCTACCACAACATGTTTTTCTTTTCCAACTGTCATATGCTCATTCTTGGAGTTGAAACTCATTTCTTATCATACTTTTGATGTGTGCACAGTATTAATTTGATCTATTATTGCCTACTCCCTCAATTTCACCTTCCAATTGCATTTTCATACTAGAATATGCCATGAGCATACCATTTGCTGTTTTAAGTGTTTTTGTTTGGATTTTTTGAGCTCATCTCATTTATTATTGCATATATGATATGTGTAAACAATTGGCTTGACTTGAAACCTTTGCTTTTGCAATTTCACCCCGCTGCCCCAACAAGACAGTTTTTTTCACTCTGTCACAAAACTTACCAATTTCTATTTTAGGTGCAATTTGCTAAATTTTTGAATTCAATCTCATCCATTGTCACATATATGTTGTGTGTGTGCTTTTGTTGTGGTTTGAAACCATTTCCACTTGAAATCCATCTACTGTCATTAAAACAGTTTTGCTTTTCCACCAACATTCCAGCTTTTGCTCTAGATGCATCATGTTTTTTTTTGTAGGGCTTATCCTATTTGTCATCATGAATAAGATATGTGTATGCTCTTGCTGAGATCCAAAACCTCATTTTTGCAAATAACACCACTGCTGCCTCCAAACTGTTTTTGCATCTCACCCCAAATACCAATCCTTGGTCTGATTGAGTTATGTTTGAATATTGGTTCTATTTCCATCTAATTTCATGTTGGTGATGTGTGCATACTATTTCCTTGATTTGTTCCCACCAGGCTAGGCACTTCATTTCCATATTGCATCATTGTTGAACAATTTGCATCTTTTGCCATAGCTTGCAATGCATGATTATTTGTCTGCTTTAGTATGATCTCATTTGATCTATAGAATTGGAAACATCAGCTGTCATGATTGAGATATATATTTGACATTGACACAAGCTAATTTTTCTTAACTTGAAATTTCCCTGTTTGCATCTTCATGCTATGGCTGTTGTGCATATACCATTTCATACTCAGTGTGTTTTTAGTTGATATTTGGAGGCAAACTTATCTGTTATTACACTTGAATCATGTGTGTGAAGATTGTATGACCTGGATCTGCCACAATGCTTGTTTTAACTTCAGACTACATTCCAACTGCATCATTGAGCCAACATTGCCATGTTAAACCTACTGTACATGGTCAACCATCTGTTTCACTGCATTCATGATTATTCTTGGGTAGGATAGCCTTATGTTAGTATGCTTACCATATGTATGTGATGTTTGTCTAGTTGGATTTAGGTTAGCTAGTGTTTTAGTTTCAATGACTGCATCATACCATGAATACCATCACAACTCACATGCCAGTTCACATTCCAGACATGCTTTGTATCAAACACTTGTTAGAACACTTTCAATTTATGATTCATGAGCTGCTCACATTGTTCTTTAGTCTTAATTCTCACTGTTTTAACTTGTGATCATGGAAATGCACTTTCATCTCATATTTGCAACTCACATGCTTTTTCTTTTGTTGATGTTCTTTTTGGACTTATGACTGTTGGAACCCGATCTATAGCATATTTTAAACATGTCCATACCTTCATTTGATTGTTAAATCACCTAGCTGGATACGTGAACTCCAAAATGCATTCAAAATTCAAATATGCATCTCCTATCGTGTTTTTAATTGGAAGCATGATCTCACAATTTCAACACCACCACTGTAATCCTCATCAAAAATCACACGAGTTTGACTAAAATTTCACTAAAATCCATGGAGTTTTGACCAAGTTGTGATTAAAATGCAAATCCACTTTTACTTGTTCTTGGTTCTTTGTTATTTGCCCAGAAATCTTGCCAAGCGCGCCATATATATTTATGGGGGTGGCTACATCAACGGATGTATAGCCACCCCAGTGGTAAGAACTTTGTCACCTAAGCGCCTTTCATATGCATGTCCTGGGTTCAATCCGGGTGGAGGTCGAACCCTTTTGTTTTTTTCTAATTTCCTTGTTTGATTAATTTTTTCTTTTCTCTCTTCCACTACCTACCAGCGCGTGCGTGTGGCTTATTGGTTGTTGTTGTGTGCTGGAAACCAAAGGGCCTGGGTTCAACTCCCAGCTTGGCCCCTCTTTTTTTTTATTTTTGTGTTATTTGTTTTATTGTCATGATTCATCAAAATCTTCAAATATTCATAACTCCCTTATTTTTCACCCTTTTTGACCCATTCTTTTGCAACACGCTTGTTATAATGTCTACTTTTGTATGATGTGAAAATATTACTTGTTGTCATAATTTGTGATGCACTTTGCCCATATTAAAAATTGTTCAGTTATTGTAATTTGTGACCTAACTTATAGTTGAATTCCTCTAAGCATGATTGACTTCTTGTAAGATGTTTACCCCCCCCCCCCCCCCCCCCCCCCCCTTGTTAGTTAACATGTTAGGGTACCCCCTTTGTTTGTCACCATAATCTTGTCTCGTTTATTCCTCCTAAATTATGAGGTTTAACTTATTTAATTGTGTTTGATTGTCATCTATGCACATTGTTGTCACATTTTACTATGCTTTGAACTTATGACATGACTACTTTCAAATTGTGATTTGCTCATATGATTGTTACTTCTACCATGCTTCCAATCTTTGTTAAGATATGCCCCGAATCTTTGTTAAGATGAATGACCATCGGTTGTAACCCTTGATATCATTTGAAGTATATGCTTATTGTAATGTGCATGCTTACTTGTATTAATCTCATTTCATTTTGCTCATTTGTTTATTGCTTTGTTAAGAATTAATTCCCCAAGTGATGGAACTTTCTAGTTCTCATCCAAGTTGTCCTCTCCTCTCTCCTTCCAAAGGAAAAGTCTCTCCCTTGACCCTTGTGTCATTGGATAGCTCATTTACACCCTCTTGACTTTGTGAAGTCATTCTAACCCTTGCTTAGTTAGGTTAGAACATTCAATTAGAACGTTAGGATAGAGTTTGTAAACTCTATGTAAGAATCACGATTCTCACCGCAACAGCTTGGTATCACGATTCTCACCGCAACAGTGGGTAGTTGGCTGATGACGTGTCCCCGCGGAGGGGGCACGTGGAGAACGTGTGGAAAACGTGATGTTCTGCCCGACGGATAGGGATGGCAACGGGGCGGGTCGGGGTCGGGTTTAAACTATACCCGCAAACCGCACCCGCCTCCATGTAACAGACCCGCCCCGCCCCCAAATCCAATCGGGGGTGAAAATTTACCACCCAGACCCGCCCCTAGTAGAAAACGGGTGCACCCGCACCCGCCCCGCCCCCACCCGCAAAAAATTATTATTTTTTTAATTATAATAAAAATTAGTAATTTAATTAAAAAATTGATTATATAAATAAATTAATTAATTATTTAATTAAAATTTTATTAATAATGAATATTAACTTGATTAATTTTATTATTTTAATTGCAATAAGAATATTAATAACTTAATTAAAAGTATAATTAATAAATAAATATTAAAATAAATAAATAAGGAAATCAAAATAAAATATATTATTTGGGGCGGGGCGGGGGGCGGGTGCGGGCGGGTCTTAGTGTCTACCCGCACCCGCACCCGCACCCGTAGTTAAGAACCGGGTTTCACCCGCACCCGTACCCGCACCCAATTAAATTGGATTTTCCTCGTTAATTTCGGGGCGGGCCCGGACGGGTGTGGGCGGGCCCGGGTTTTGTTTGCATCCCTACCGACGGAGGGAGGGTGCCTGCCCGGTGTGTCTATACTCTGCCCGACACTAGAGGATTTAGGCCTTGTTGGGCCTTTCCGAAATAGCGTTGGATTGGGTCTGCTCGGCGGATGGGCAGGCATGGGCCGGTCCAAAACAATATTAAATTTTAATTAAAATATACATTTTGAAATTAAAAGAAAATGTTGAATAGTAAAATATTTCTAATGGTTATTGCCCTTGAATGAACTTCAATTCATAAGTGGATATATATATATTTATAATATATTATATATATATATATATATATATATATATATATATATATATATATTATATATATAATATATATATATATATATATATATATATATATATATATATAGAGAGAGAGAGAGAGAGAGAGAGAGAGAGAGAGAGAGAGAGAGAGAGAGAGAGAGAGAGATCAACCTATTGCAAGACTAAGTCTTTTTAATTTACTCCAAATCATAACCTTTGAATTGAATTTAATATAGTGGTTAGATTAGTCTTTTACTTTATTAACCGTTAAATTAGATTCAATTTAAAGGTTATAATTTAAAGTTAAAAATGTACTTTTAAAGTAAGTTGATATATATATATATATATATATATATATATATATATATATATATATATATATATATATATATATATATATATATATATATATATATATATATATATATATATATATATATATATATATATATATATATATATATATATATATATATATATATATATATATAATAACAATAAAAGCTTAAAATAATAAAAAATAGTTACTCAGTTTATAGTATAAAAATTGAGTTGTTTCAATTGGAAATTTTGTAGAGACGCATATCCTTGTCTAGTTGTAAAAATTTGAGACCTTTTAAGCTCTCCAAGACTTTTATGTGCAAAACCCTGTGTAATTCTGTCGGTGAGTGTTTGAAAAATAATGAGAAGAAAAGACTTTATTTATAAGAAAATTAGAGTTAAAAAAAAGGAAGAAATCAATTTGATCAATAAAATAGTTAAAAGCCTAAAAATCAATTTTAATTGATTTTGATTTTGTGACTTATTGTATCAATCATATTGATTCTTTCTAAAATTAAAAATATTATAAAAAAGAACAAAATATTTTCTAATATTTTTTATTTTATGATTTTTTAGATATTCTTATGAATAATATGAAGAAGAAAAAAGTGAAAAAAAATAATATTTAAAAAAATACCTTAAATAAAATACGAAGTTAATAATTAAATAATAAAAAAAACTACTTTTGTGATGTTTTATGAAAATAGGAAAGTTAGAATAAAAATAAAAGAGGAAAACACAAAAAATTTAATTAAAAAAAGAAAGAAATCAATTTGATCAATAAAATTAATCAAAAATCTATAAATTAATTTTAATTGATTTTGATTTTGTGACTTATTGTATCAATCATATTGATTCTCAAAAATTAAAAATATTATAAAAAGAAAAAAATATTTTCCAATATTTTTTTATTTTATGATTCTTTGGATATTTTTACGAATAATATTGAAAAAAGTGAAAAAAAAATATTTTAATAAAAAAATTATTTTTGTGATTTTTTATGAAGAAGGTGGGATTCAAACTCGCAACCTCACACATTCACAACTCTTTACACATGGTCTCTTACCAATTGTGTCATTTTATTCGTTCAAAATAAAGTGGCACTAAAAATCATGTAAAGCGTGGGGAAAATTTCGGGTACTACGTTAATTATCCTACATATTTAGACAAAAATGTAAAAATAATCGGAATCCAATAAATAAAAGTCGGACGCCCAAGTGCTCAAAAAAATAAACTGAATACATTAAAATGATCAGTGCAAAATATACAACTCAGAAAAATACAGCATTTGGTCAGATTCTAAAATAATTTTTGACCCGTTAAAATGCTTAAACTAATCAAAATGCAACGAAAAATGTTCAAAAAAATTAAAACAAACACGTCGGGTTAAACTATGCGAAACGTATATCAATATAATTGACGCCTGCAAGCTCAATTTTAAAATTTCTCGTCGACCGATTTTACGCACCGTTGAGATTCAGTTTGGTCGGCTTGTCTGTAACTCCGAGAAAATATTCATGTGACCCTTTTAGGCACTATGCAAGATAAAATGCGTGTTATGCAAAGTAAAAATAAAGTTGGATGAATGAAAAACTTAAAAATTAAAATGCATGAACAAAATCACGACTGAATAACCACACTTGACTTGAAACCGAAATTTCTGCCCTTGAGTGCACACTGATCCTTTTGAGAAATCATGAAGAAGAAGACCTTGATATCTGATGAGCCTCGGTAAGAAGATAGTCATGATGTTGGGGACTCAGTCTTTATCTCAAACTCGAGTGCAATAGCCAAATAAATCACCTCTGAATAGGGAAAACTCAACTCATAGGAAAATGTCTTAGGAGCTCAATGCAAATGAAAGGATGCAAAATTATGACCTAATGAAAACACAAATAAAAGAGAAACACAATCCAGTTAAGGTAGAAGAAGAGAGGGCAAATTTTGGGGTACAACACTTATAGAGGTTCGTCCAAAAGAGAAAAAAGACCTAATTTTCTCCCCAAGAATTGACTTGAGAGTATCCAATAATCTTGAGAGCTTTTTGTAGGTTATACTCACAAACCCCCTTATACAAGAAAAAATGAAGGTTATAGTTAACTTCCAACTAACTAGAAAACTACGAAGTGAAGCGGTGAGTATTCATTCCGAGCGGAGGATTGAAGCAGTTAGTGTCCTTTCCACTAGAATCTTGGAGTAGTTAGTCTTTAAGATTCTAAATGAACCTTGGAGCTTTTAAAAACCAGGTTGAGCTTACAAACTTTAAACCTTGGTTTTATATCGGGCTAACCAATAACCTGTAGGATTTTAATATCGGCCTCTCGAACCTAATCAAGATTTGAATATCGGGCTAAGCTTTAACCTTAAGTTGGTTTTACCATGGGCTAACCAAGAAACTATGAAGTTGTTATCACAGGTTGAGCCATCGAACCTAAACTAAGGTTTAATCACACAATTGCCAAACCAAAAGCTTTTTAAGGGTTTACCTTCTAACCCATACAACTATTCCCTAATAGGATAAAATGTTCAACCAAGGCAAAACAAGCTTCCTTCGTGAACTTACAAATCTACCCTTCCAGAATTACACAATCCTCACTTGCAAAAAGATTTTCTTAAAAAGCACTTCGGCTAAATTCTTAGTGAGAGGAAAGTAAACAAAAGAGAATTTTAGAGAGAGAGAGAGTCAGAAGTGTTAAATTAAACACACTTTTGGATGCTTTGAAATGAGGGAAGGGACCTCTATTTATAGGCTAGAAGTTGACTCAAAAAGGAAATAGTTTTCAAGGCATTTTATGACTTGCCAATCGATTAGCATAATATACCAATCAATTGGATGTTTCCACTTTAATTAATTACCAAGTTAAAAATGGAAAGAAAAGATATCTAGCAATTACAGATCATTAAGATGACGTCCTAATTGGTTAGGGCGAATTTTTGAACTCTCTCAATCGACTGGTATAAGGTCCAATCAATTGATAAAGACAAAAATTTGCCCAAAGCTATTTAGACAACTTCCAATTCATCTGCGTGACTTCAAGACATTCTTTGAAAATATTTTCTTGATAAAAATCAGTTTAAGAAGAATTTTTTTGTGTTTGTAATTTTGCCATGCACTTTATGAGAACACCCTTATGCTTTACAAAGTATTCACTCAGGCTAATCGAGGCAGAGCTTTTCTTATACTTCAATACTTTGTTTGATGCTTTATTTCTTGTAGACATTGCTTGAGTTTACTTGAGATGAGGTTTTACTTAAATTTCATTTTGTTTCCATAATAGATAGTCTAGTCTAGTAAATCTTAATTCTTTGGTTTGCATCTTTAATATTTTATAGTTGACTTGTCATTAAGGACCAGTTGTCGTCATTAGACATTAGTCATCATAATCAAAATTAGTTGTTCTTGTTAAAGGCATATCACCTGCATTCATATCATCATGTCATCATATCATCATATCATCATATGGAACTCAGACTTTGTTGTTTGTAAACATCAGAGGTCGTCATGAACAGTGAAAGAAAGAAAACTTTGAAGTACACTTACAAGGGTTTTAACCTAGATGACTTGAAAAGGTTGAGCACCTTAGTGACAGATCCAGAGGGATTTCAAAGCCGATCTGGAAAGCTATTGCTACTCTTGAAAATAAAGATGGATAGTGGACTTCTTTCTACTCTTCTCCAGTTTTATGATCCACTCTACCACTGTTTCATATTCCCCTTGATTTATCAGCTAGTGCCCACACTAGAAGAGAATTCTCAGTTAATTGGATGCCCATTCTTGAAGATTATCTTTTCCAATGGTGGAGAAGGACCCTAAAGAGCAAGACATTGCCAAAGCTACACGTTTGGGAGTAGTTGATATAAAAAAGAATATGATTACAAAAGGAGGAGTCTTTGGGTTAAAGGCAGAATTCTTGGTTGAGAAAGCTCAGTATTATGTAGATCACTTAAGCATGGATGTATTCGAGGCTATTCTTGCCTTACTCATCTATGGTATATTCTGTTTTCGAGCTTCGAGAATTTTGTGGACCTCAACGCCATCAAAATTTTCTTAAAGAAAAACCCTGTGCCTACCTTGTTAGCAGACACATACCATTCTGTTCATCTGACGAACTTTCACAATGGAGGAATGATCACTTGTTGTGCTTCTTTATTGTACAAATGGTTCACTTCGCACTTGCCCAAAGCCAATGCTTTTTGGGACCCAAAGAAAGGATGGTGGTCACAAAAGATTATGGCTCTTACCCATTCCGATATTGGTTGGTATAGTCGTGATTATGATGGGACAATGATTATTGACAGTTGTGGGGAATTCGGCAATATACCTCTTCTCAGCATTAATGGATGGATCAGCTACAACCCAATACTCGCCCGCCGACAATTGGATACCCTCTAAAGGACAAACCCAATAGTGTTCAAGTGGAAAATATTTTCTTCAAAGAAGGGGAAGATAGTCAAGGACTAAAAGGGAAGATTCTAGAAGCTTGGAAGTATCTATACAAGAAAGGAAAGAAGGATCTTGGAAGACTCAACTATGTCTCTTTGGAACCTTACCTCCGATGGGTTCGAAAAAGAGCCATCACACTAAGGATGTTGTATCCTAAGAAAGAGCCTATGGCTTTGAAGGAAGAACGCCCGTTAGTCTTCATGTCTGAAGAAGAAAAGTTGAAAAATGCTTTGGTCAAAGCACAACAAACCGAAGAAGCTTGGAAGCACAAGTATCAAATGGTTGTCGAAGAAAATGCGAAGCTCCAGAGACAACTCCAGTTGAAAGATGAAGAAATCCTCTCTTGTAAGAAGAGGAAAGCACTAGAAGAACCTTACGAGCCTCAGTCTAATCCATGAAAGATAATTGTGGATAGACTCATCTTTGAGAAGACTCAGATGGAAAGAAAGATCGAGAAACTCAATTTAAGGCTGCTAGGGGAACCTTGATAGGATTCATTTAGCTGTTGTTTAAAACCCTTGTAAGGGGAAACAATGTTTTGTAATCCGTTTTGTTAATCAATGAAATGGCGACTTCTGATGTTCAAAAATATCTGAGTTTCATGACAACCATTTGCATTTGCACTTCTTCTAACCATTCAAGGAAATTCAGTTTTTCTTTTTGCAGACAACAACATGGTAGGAAGAGACATGCTTCGGGTTCCAGATCTGAGGTTGGGCCGTCTAAGGATGTTAACGAGACTTGTCCGAAATCCTGCAGCTTTTATAGTCAAATACGGAGATCTATTGCCATTGATAAGTGCTCCGATCAACAAGCCCATGTTACAAGCCTTGGTTGAATTCTATCATACAACTTACCACTGCTTTGTGTTTCCAGACTTTCAGTTACTCCCAACCCTCGAGGAGTATAATGCTTACTTAAAGATTCCATGGACTTTTACGCTCCCTTATGGAAAATCAAAGAAGAGGGACTTAACTAAAGCCCTACATATCAAGCTGGAAGACTTACCACCGATGAGAGCGAAAGGAGGGTGGTATGGAATGGATGCCAGACCTCTAATGGAGATGGATGAGTATCATTATGAAAGCATAAACCTAGGCATTTTTGAGGCGATTCTGGCACTACTAATATATGGACTGTATCTGTTCCCAAGCAGTTACGACTTCATCAGCGAAGAGGCGATCCGCCTCTTCATCATCAAAAATCCGGTCAACACAATATTAGATGACACTTACATAGTCATCCACTATTTCATCTTGTATGATTGTGGGAAATTCTCATGCTGTCTTGCACTACTCGACCGATGGTTTACTTCTCATCTGCCAAGGACTCATATCCTTTGGAGGCTTCCTACCAAAAGCGCATGGGTTTCTAAACTCGTCACGCTCAGACACCATGATATCACATGGTATGACACCAGCATCGGTGACCAAATCATGATTCCTAGCTACGGAGATTTCCCCAATGTGCCTCTCATTGGGATAGAATGGGTGATCACCTATAATCCTATTCTCGCTCGGCGTCAACATGGGTACCCTACCGGACCAGAGCCCGAACCAGAACTGTTGAGGCCTTGCTTCTGTGAGACAGGTCGCAACCAAGAACTAGAAGAAAATGCTCAATACGCTCAAAGAGATCCACACCTCTTAGGCCCAACTCCAATGGAGAATGCAAGTTGTTTAACCACCAGGGGATACCTGCTGTGGTCAAAAGAAATTGCTTTAAACATGTTCTACACTCATGACTATGAGATAACCTTGGAGCCTGAGGTCCCCGCAACAAGGGAAGAGCTAAGATACGCTTTGGTCAAAGCGCAAAGAGAGAACAAAGACCTGTGGGAGATTATCCACCAGGACCAAGTTCATGTCAGAGTCCAAGAAGGAGAAGGATCATCTTGTTAGATTGATCTTTGTTTCCCCATTTCCCTGCCTTCCCTAAAAAAGGATTGAAATCCTGTTTATTGCATTTACTTTCATTTTCCTTGTAAGAAAGGTCTTGCTCTTTAGCAAGGGCCACTCTATTGTAATAGATTTTCGGCTATCAAATGAAAAATGCTTTTTAAGCATGTCGTTACATGTTGTTCTAACCTTTTGTTTGTAAACAAAAAATTGAATTTCCTTGAATGGCTTATGCATCCGCATTTGCATTTGCATGTCATCCTGCATCAGTCCTGCATTTGGGTTCCGCAGCTCATCCTTTGTTCTTGTCCAGAAGGAGATAAGGAGTCACGCTGAGTACCCACAGATACAACACACGGTCCCAAGCTCAAAAGAAGATGGCAGATAACGACCAAAGGTTCGATCAAATGGATAATGACATTGAGGGGATCAAAGGGGACGTCAGCCAGATCATGGAAGTCCTCAACATAATCAAAGCGAAAATGGATACGCAACCTACAGTGATCTCCGAAGTTGCCACAGCAGCGGCCAATGTCACAATAGCTCCTGTTACTTCAGCAGAGTTCCCCTACGGCATGTCCCGGGATTTTGTGCCGCCATTCAACAATATGCAGTCTTCAAGTCTCAATCCCTTGTTCGACTCAACAATCAGAAACCCTATTTTCACTCAAGCAGGTAGGCCTACCACAGTACGATCAGTTTTTGCCAATCAACAGCCAATCTTTGATATACCCGATGGATCTGAAGCTGAGGACGAAAAACACGAAAAATTAAGAGTGGAGATGGACATCATGGCCAAAAGGATGAGGGTCATTGAAGGAAATCATGTCTTTGGATCTGATGCCAAGGATCTATGTCTGGTATCTGGATTGGTGTTTCCTCAGAAATTTAAAATGCCAATCTTCGACAAATATGAGGGGACCACTTGTCCTAAAGTGCACCTAATCATGTACTGTAGGCGGATGGCTCCGCATATTGAAAATGATAAACTGTTAGTACACTGTTTCCAAGATAGTCTTAAAGGGGCTTCGGCTAAGTGGTATCTCGGTTTAGATCAAGCTAAAATCCACAGTTTCCAAGATCTTTTAGATGCTTTTATTCAACAGTACAAGTACAACATGGACCTAGCTCCCGACCGCCGTCAGCTTCTCAGCATGACGCAGAAAAATACTGAAACCTTTAAGGAGTATGCGCAAAGATGGCGCGGAACTGCAGCACAAGTAGAGCCTCCCCTTACTGAGAAGGAGTTGGAAGACTGGTTTGTGGATACAATTCGACCAGAATTCTATGAACGTTTGATCAGCAGTGTTACGACAAATTTCTCTGATATTGTGGCAGTGGGAGTCAAGGTGGAAGCAGGTTTAAAGAGTGGAAAGGTGACCACTCTAAATATTACCTCAAGCTCCAGCACGACAAGGAAGCCCGTCAGCACTTTCCACGAAAAGAAAGAGGGAGAGGTGAGTGCAAACAAATATGGAAAGAAAGCACAGAGCTCACGAAGCCACCATCAACAGTACCAACCATCATATGTGGCGGCAGTGACCCCGGTTTTTCAACCCTCTTCACAGCATGGTCCCCAACCTGGGGCATCCAGCAATTAGCACCAGTATCAGTCTGACAATCAGCAACATTACCGCACCAATAACCAGCAACAATACCAGCAGCCGCAGGATCAACAACCTCAGAACAGATCCCCGAGGGCAAATTATCAAGCAAATAGGCCAAAAATACAGCCTATTCCAATGAGTTACACCGACCTATTTCCCATGCTAATAGAGAGAGGGCTGGTCAAAACAAGAAAATTAGGTGCTCCACCTAATCCACTCTCGTTCTATTACAATGCAAATGCTCGCTGCCTATTTCATGAGAATGCTCCAGGCCACGATCTCGAAGGTTGCTTCGCCCTTCAGCATCTAGTTCGTGAACTAATTGAAAAGAGAATTCTATCCTTCGAAGATAATTCCCCCAACATTAAGAGCAACCCTCTTCCAAATCATGGTGGAGTCAACGCCATTACTGAAGAAGGGGAGGGGTCAGAAGACAAGAAAGTTACTACTATTGGTGAGATCAAAGTGCCATTAGCAGACCTACACAAACGCCTCGCTCAGGCATGGTCACTCAAGACATCTCACGAAGATTGCAAAGAATGTATGCTGAATCCTGAGGGTTGTGACGCTGTGAAAAAGGAGATTCGGGCTATGATTGAACAGGGAATGATAGAAATCACTCGCCGAAAAAAGGAAGAAGATGTGGCGGCCATCGAACCTGTGTTTAACATACCAGGAGAGTCCAACAAAAGAGCTGTATTCAGGAATGATAACAACGATAACAACAAGGACGTCCGGCCAGTATTCCGCGACGATGCACCCCCAAAATTCGGGAAGGGACAGACTAGGTTTGAGCCGAGAGGAGGATCCAAGCCTCACCCAAGAGTCGTAACACCAAAACAATACTATTCATGGTGTAAGGGGATTTTTAAAGAAAAGAAACCAGCAAGTGTGGCCAACATTGCCAGTGGAAGCAAAATGACCCGGAGTGGTCGCATCTACCAATATCGAACATATAATGAGGCTCCTCCACCAGCAGTTTCTATTCAGAAAACTCATGTTCCTCAGAAGCTTGTTCCAGAGGCAGTCACCGCCAAAGAACCTTTAGTTAGAGGAAAAGAAAGTCTCAAGAACGATGAAGAAGAATTCTTGAGAATCATTCGACGAAGTGATTACAGGGTAGTGGACCAACTAAACCAAACACCCTCCAAGATTCAGTCATGGCTTTGCTTTTAAGCTCTCCGGCACACCTCCAGGCATTGCTCAAAATCCTGACACAGGCCCACGTCACTAAAGATATTACGGTGGGGCAGTTTGACTCCGTTGTAGCAAATATCACTGCCTGCAACACTTTGAGCTTTGATGATAATGACCTGAAAGCTGAGAAGCGTAAGCACAATTGTGTTTTACATGTGTCAGTCAAATGTGAAGAAGATACAATGTCCCGAGTTCTTGCCAACACGGGATCAACACTCAACGTAATGCCTAAAAGGACTTTGGCCAAGCTGGCATATCAAGGTGCTACCATGAGACCAACTTCTCTTATAGTCAAGGCATTTGACGGATCCAGGAGAACATGATAGGAGAAGTTGATCTTCCTATCCTAATCGGACCACAAGTCTTTGAAGTCACCTTCCAGGTGATGGACATAAATCCGGTATACAGTTGTCTATTGGGAAGACCATGGATTCACGCAGCCGGCACTGTCACTTCCACTCTCCACCAAAAAATGAAGTTTGTTGTGAATGACCAGTTGGTCATCGTCCATGGAGAAGAAGACTTAATGGTAAGAAACTTGTCATCATTCCGGTACATTGAGGCTGATGAAGATTCCCTCGAGACGGCCTTCCAAGCACTAGAAATAGCTCACGCTGTTCTAGTTGATGAATCAAACATAACCCGTGGGCCATCATTTACCTCTGCTCAAAGTATTAAGGCAGCACTGAAAGCTGGAGTCCCATTGGGATGGGGAGAAGTCATCAAAGTCAATGCTCGAGTCAAGAATGATCGACAAGGGTTGGGTTACAAACCAACTCTAGAAGACAACCCAGAAGAAAGCACCATGAAGAAGAAGTCTTTAAAAGAGATATTCACCAGTGGCGGCGTGCAAGTCGATGCCATTATTGATGAAGATGAAGATGGTAATCTGGGTCATCTAATAACTAGGGGAGGAGCAGCGTTGCGCAATTGGGAGGCTGTGGAAGTTCCCATCTTTTTACCTTTAGAGTAATTCACTCTGCTTGTTAGCTTTGTGTTTTTCTTTAAAAATTCCTGGTCTTGCCCAAGGCCCGCGAATTATTTTGTATTGGGCCACTTTGCTAAAATTGAAAATCATTAATGAAAAGTGTTTTTGTTAAAACTCTTGTTATTTGTTTTGCGCATCATTTTCACGCTTTTTGTTAAAATAAAAATGGCAACCTTTTTTTGAAAAAAATAAAAACAACCCTTCATCTGCATGTCTGTGTGTGTGTGCCTAATTGTTCCAAAATAAAACATGCAGAATACCTTCATCCACCACAGAATCCTATGACCCTTCGGTTCCCTCTACTAGCGGTTCATTTGTCTTTCAAGCTGAAGAAGAGAATGACGAAGAGTTAGAAGTCCCAAAAGAGTTAAAGAGAATGGTTGAATACGAAGATGTTTATCTCCAACCCCACAAAGAACAAACTGAAGTCATCAACTTGGGGTCCGAGGAAGACAAAAGAGAAGTCAAGATCGGGGCATCATTAAGGCCAGAAATCAAAGACAAGCTGATAACAATCCTCAGAGATTTTGTTGACGTATTTGCTTGGTCCTACCAAGATATGCCAGGGTTGGATACTGACATTGTCATGCACAAGCTCCCCCTGAAGCCAGAATGTCCTCCGGTCAAGAAAAAGCTTCGCAGGTCGAGACCAGACATGGCTCTTAAAATCCGAGATGAGGTCAAAAAGCAATTTGATGCCGGCTTTTTAGCAGTATCCAAGTATCCAGAATGGGTGGCAAACATTGTACCAGTCCCGAAGAAGGATGGCAAGGTCAGGATGTGCGTCGACTACAGGGATTTAAACAGAGCGAGTCCGAAGGATGACTTCCCTCTACCATACATTGATACTTTGGTAGATAATACTGCAAGCTTCGTAGTATTCTCATTTATGGACGGATTTTCTGGTTATAACCAGATTAAAATGGATCCAGATGACATGGAGAAAACAACCTTCATCACACCATGGGGCACCTATTGTTATAAGGTCATGCCTTTTGGTTTGAAGAACGCAGGGGCAACGTATCAGAGAGCTATGGTCACACTCTTTCATGATATGATGCACAAAGAAATCGAAGTGTACGTGGAAGATATGATTGCAAAATTCCAAAGTGAAGAAGACCACTTGGATCATCTACTGAAGCTATTCGAGAGACTCCGGAAGTATTAATTGAGATTAAATCCAGCAAAATGCACCTTCGGAGTTCGCTCAGGCAAGTTACTTGGTTTCATCGTTAGTCAGCGAGGAATTGAAGTAGACCCTAACAAGGTTAAAGCAATCCAGGAGATGCCTGCTCCCAAAACTGAGAAACAGGTCAGAGGCTTCCTCGGACGTCTGAATTACATCTCCAGGTTCATCTCCAATCTGACCTTCACCTGCACACCGATCTTCAAGTTGTTACGAAAAGATCAAACAGTGGTATGGAATGAAAACTGTCAGGCCACATTTGAGAAAATCAAGCAGTACTTGCAAGAACCTCCAGTGTTGATTCCTCCGGTACCCGGAAGACCTTTGTTCATGTATATGATAGTATTGGAAGATTCAATGGGCTGCATCTTGGGCCAGACTGATGAGTCAGGAAAGAAAGAACATGCAATCTATTATCTAAGCAAGAAGTTCACTAATTACGAGAGTCGTTACTCTCCCCTAGAAAAAGCTTGTTGTGCGTTAGCATGGGCTGCCAAACGTCTGAGGCAGTACATGATTTGCCACACCACAATGCTGATTTCTAAGATGGACCCCATCAAGTACATCTTTAAAAAGCCATCTCAAACAGGAAGATTAGCCAGATGGCATATGCTCTTATCAGAGTATGATATCCAATATGTTGCTCAGAAGTCTATCAAAGGAAGTGTCTTGTCAGAACACCTCGCAGAGCATCCTATGGAGGATTATCAACCACTCAAGTTTGATTTTCCTGATGAAGATGTGATGTATATTCAGCGCACGAAACCAGAGCCTGGTTCGGAAGAAGGTCCCGAGCCTGGGTCCAGCTGGGAGATGATGTTCGACGGAGCGTCTAACAAAAATGGACATGGTGTCGGAGCGGTTCTGAAAAATCCAACTGGAGGGTACACTGCGGTCACAGCCCGACTTTGTTTCTCATGTACAAACAACATAGCCGAGTATGAAGCCTGCATATTAGGGTTGGAAGCTGCCATTGATCTTCGCATCAAAATCTTGGAATTAATTGGTGATTCTGCTTTGGTGATATACCAACTCAAAGGGGAATGGGAAACCAGGGATGAAAAATTGATCCCTTACAAGACCCACATCTTGGAAATGGCTGAATATTTCGATGAAATTACCTTCAAGCACGTACCAAGGGCATAAAATCATATTGCCGATGCGCTAGCCATGATGGCATCAATGTGGAAGGTCCAGTTTGTCAACGAGGCACCTCTGATCCGCATCGAAAGAAGGACAGTACCCGCATACGTCATGACAATAGACGAAGAATCTGATGAGAAGCCATGGTTTCATGATATCAAGAATTTCCTCCAAAATCAAGAGTATCCCGCTGACGCGTCCACAATTGACAAAAGAGCAATACAAAGATTGTCATCTAAATTCCTCATCAGCAATGGTACCTTGTACAAGAGAAATCATGACATGGTCTTACTCCGATGCGTCGATGAAAACGAGGCGAATCTCATAATGACTGAAGTACACGAAGGAACCTTCGGCACCCATGCGAATGGCCACGCCATGGCTAAGAAAATCTTAAGAGCAGGCTACTTCTGGTTAACTTTGGAGACGGACTGCATACTCTTCGCTCAAAAGTGTCATAAATGTCAAGTTTATGCCGATAAGGTGCATATCCCCCCACACCCTCTTAATGTGATGACATCACCTTGGCCTTTTGCAATGTGGGGCATAGATATGATTGGGGCCATAGAGCCAAAAGCTTCCAACGACCATCGCTTCATCCTTATCGCAATCGATTATTTCACCAAATGGGTGGAAGCAGTGTCATACGCAAATGTGACAAAGCAAGTGGTTGCTCGCTTCATCAAAAAGGAGATCGTTTGCCGATATGGTATCCCCGACCAGATCATCACTGACAACGGGTCGAATCTGAACAACAAAACGATGAAGGAACTTTGTGACAATTTTAAGATCAAACATCACAACTCGTCTCCTTACAGACCTAAGATGAATGGTGCAGTGGAAGCTGCAAACAAAAACATCAAAAAGATAATACAAAAGATGGTCGTAACTTACAAAGATTGGCACGAGATGCTACCATTCGCTTTGCACGGATACCGAACATCGGTGCGCACTTCGACAGGGGTAACTCCCTTTTCCTTAGTGTATGGGATGGACGTTGTGCTACCTATTGAAGTCAAAATACCCTCCTTGAAGATCTTGACAGAAGCAAAGCTGGATGAAGACGAATGGATAAAAGAAAGATCCAATTCGTTGAACCTCATTGACGAGAAAAGAATGACGGTCATGTGTCACAGTCAAATCTATCAGCAAAGGATGATCAGAGCGTTCAACAAGAAGGTTCGGCCCAAAGAGTATAGGGAAGGAGAGCTTGTGCTTAGAAAAATCCTGCCAACTCAAAAGGATATGCGTGGCAAGTGGATGCCTAACTATAACGACCCTTTCATTGTAAAGACTGTCTTCTCCGGAGGATCTCTAATTCTCGAAACTATGGATGGCGAACAACTCAAGTATCCCATCAACTCAGACGCAGTGAGAAAATACTACGCCTGAAACGAAATACCTAGAAAGGAGATTTCAGTGCTTCATCAAGATGAAAGCCCAATGTTTGAAAGCTGGCAGACGTTGGGGCAGAGTCCTGTGCAGAATGTTAGAAGAAAGGTCAACGCCTGTTGTTCTCATCAGAAGCAGCAAAACAAGTGAACTGGCAGTCGGAAGGACCAGATTATTATGGGATTCTGTAACCTTTTCTGTTGCCATTTTTTTTCAAACTTATAAAATTCCCAAGGCTTTGCCTTTTGTAAAGTTCTTGTCTATCAATAAAATCAGATTTTTGGCCAAATCATTGTTATGATCCACTGTTTTTGTTATGCAATTTCACTTATTTGTTAATAAGAATTTTCATGAAAGCAAAGTGTTTTGAAAAACTTAAGTCTTGTTTTAAAAGGGAATCACGATTTGACAAGATGATTGAAAAATTCTAGAGGTAATATGATGACATTACACAGTTCTCGAAGTTGTGGAAGTTGTTGTTGCCTTTGACCAGACTAGATGTGTCCGACAACAATTTTAGCTCTTATGCTAAGACTTCTTCTCTGCAGCATTACGAAGGGATTATTGAGAAAAGATCGTTATCTACACTAAAGAAGGAAGTGCCGTCTAACTTGAGGCATTTTGAAACTCAGCATGACGAGTTCTCTCTTTATTTTGTTTTCCTTTGTTCCTGCGGGTCGGTTTGCGTCTTACATACAGCATCATGCCAGCATACGCATTTGTTTGCATTTCTGGTTTTGGTTTTTGCCTGCTTAGGCTGTTGCCTTTAAGATCCTTTGGTCGTTACCTTCTATCCTTGATTTGTTGTTACAAAGTTCGCTTCAAAGTTGACATCCTGGGGTTTCCTTACTTTCTCTGGGAAACTAATGGTGACTAACAATATCCAATTTACACAAACAGGGGGTTGTTACCAATTTTCATCTTCGATTTAAGGTGGTTACCAACAAACTTTGAAAGACTAGTGGTCACTAGCACACGTTCAGAACTAGTTACGTTCGGTATCGTGACTCGGTCGTCACCAACTATTTTCCAAACCCAGTTGTTACTGATTCTGTTATAAAGCGAACCAATTGTTATTGGAGTCCCTTTGATTCGGTTTCCACCAATCTGATTAAAAGCCTAGTCGTTACTAGTATTACCTGCAAATCCAATGGTTATCGGTACCTGTTGATTCAGTTATTACCAATCTTCTTGAATCTAGTGGTTACTAGTATTACCTTCAGATCCAATTGTTATTGGTGCTTCTTGATTCGGTTATTACCAATCTCTATAAGTCTAGTGGTCACTAGCATTGTTTGGAAAATCTAGTGGTTATTAGCATTGTCCAAAACCAATTGTTATTGGCATACCTGATTTGGTCGTCACCAAAATTCCTTAAAAGTCCAATGGTTATTGGCATCGCTTAAATCCGATTGTTATCGTCACTTTGATCGATCGTTACCAAACTCTTTGAAAATCCAATGGTCATTGGTCTCCCTAGACTCGGTCGTCACCAAAATTCCCAGTTAAGTATAGTGGTTACTAGCATTATCCAGAACCAATTGTTATTGGTATATCCTGGTTTGGTTATCACAAGTCTCCTCTAAGTCCAGTGGTTACTGGCATTGCTTGAAAACTAATCGTTATTAGTATCGAAAGTTGATTGTTACCAACTTCCCCAGCCAAAGTCCTGTTGTTTTAACAACATTGTTGGAATTCCCCAATTATAATTGGAACTTCGACTTGGTTGTCACCATATCCCCAGGAAGTCTAGTGGTATTTAGCACTTCTTGGAAACTGTTATTGATTTGGTCGTCACCATATCCCCAGTAAGTATAGTGGAAACTTGCACTGTTTGAAGCTATTTGTTATTCTGGTCATCACCAGTCTCCCCAATTGAAGCTTTTGCTTTTCCAGGCAAGTCTTGGAGATTTAGTGGATACTAACCTCCCCGACACGTCCAGTCTTGTTTCTAACTTTTTCTTGAAGATCCCGTTTGAACTCTTCGTTATAGGAAATTTTCTCATCTGGTTATCCCCAGTGAGATTTGTATCTTCGTTCTGTCTTTTCCCCGATGAAGCTTTGCTTCCACACTGATTTTGTTCCCCAGCAAGGTTCTCCCCAGTGGGTCCCTTCCCTAGTGAGGTTTGTGTTTCTTTTCTTTCGTTTCCCTAGTGAAGAATTGTCTTCTTCCCTGGTGGGCTTCCTCATATGATTATCCCCAGTAAGGTTCATATCTCCTTTCCCCGACGAAGATGTGCCTTCCCTAGTAGAATTTGTGTCCCTAGTGTGAAAGATTTCCTTGAACAAGCATCTTTAGTCATGTCTGAACTACCTTGCATACTTCGTTCGGAATTTGTCCCTAGTGTGTTGGGTCCTCGTGAGTGGTTACTTGTCGTTTTGTCGTTCTTTTATATTTACTCGTGCGTCTGCATTTGTCTAGCATTCAAGCATCATATAACAACATTTAGATTCATGGCATATTCGTATCTGTCCTTTTGCATACCATCGGATCTAAGGGACAAAATTTCTGGTTTGCTATATTTAAATACCTTTCACTGCGATTCCATAAGGATTGTCATCTCTCATTACCATCTAGTGAAGATATTTAAATAGGGGCATCTGTTGCACCCCAAATTTTGACCCCTTAGATCCTCATCATCATTATAGGATCATATTCACTTGATTAATTAACCTTAACCCATTTTCAGTTTATCTTTGTTAAGATGCAGATGAATTAGGGTTCCGTACCGTCAAAATCGAAACTCCGAGGGTTTGATCAATCAATGTCTTGGATTGATCCAACTTCAAACAAGATCAAGGATGATACATTGGACTAAGAATAAGTGCAATTTGAGGTGGTCACCCGGGGATTGAGAACAGTGCAATTTGAGATACCCGATTAGGGTTTTCAATTAGAAAAAGTCAACTGTAGTTTGACTTTTGATTCGAAGAGTATTTAAATGGTGGGATCAAGGTCCATTAAGCTCCTATGGCTTATTAAAGTCCATCCAAAGAGTTTCAAGTCCTCAGGATGTCCGGATCACCAACGGGCGACTCGGTAGACACCGATCGATCGAACGGTTGACCGAAAAGTCAACTCTAAAAAAAAAAGGAATTTGACTTCAAGGTGTGAATAAAAAATGTTCCTTATGTCATATTACACCTCCCCATAAAATTTCATGACCATTGGATCAAGGGTTGAGAAGTAATTGCAAAAATCGGGAATTAGGGTTTTGAAAGGGGCAAAACCATAACTCCTCAACCACACATCCAATTGGAGTGGTTCAAAACTCATTATAAAGCTCTTGACAAATCCTACAAAAGCCTCAAAGTGGTCCATGGTCAAAAAATGCATAGAATTCGAGTTATAGCAAAATTCATTTTTGAAAGGTAAATAACTTAGAAAAATTCTAAGTTATTTAACACTTGTAAGTGATTTTTTCTGAACTTTGAAGGGTTTTTCAACCTAGTTTCATCAAGAATTTGGAAATTCCCAAAACATTAAAGTTGTAGAGATACTTAAGGGCTTTCCAAATTGTGGTAGAACTCCTCAATAGCATGTTTGAGCAGGAAGTTATGCACCATGGAAGTTGGGTCTGTCAACACTTGAAACCACACTCCAACACTTCCCAAAAATCAGTTTTTCACAACTTGGACTATCCTCAACCCTTGGATCATGATTCAATATGGTTTTCAGATGTGTAGAGGAATGAAAATGCAGAGAAATAAGGAGTTTGAAGAGAGAGGCAAGTGACAAGCCACTTGTGTAATAAAATATTCAAATGTAAGAAGGAGAGAGAAACTTTTTCACTCCAAAACTGTTGCAGTTGCTCTCCCTACCTCCATGGATCATCTCAGTAACTTCATGTCCATATCCACTTGATTTTTATGATCTCCATTGAACCATGTAACTGATAGGAGAAGATTTGGCAAGATTCACTTGAAAATCTCAAATCTCCCTCTAAAAGTGGTAAAAAACCAAATCAGCCCTCATCCTCATTTCTCCTATAAATAGAGGCCTCCTCTATGAACTCAAACACACCAGAGCAATTTCATAACACCACAGCTCTCACTCTCCTCTCATTCATCAAGAAATCTCCAAATCTCAAAAACCTCCATTTTTACAAAAAAACTGTCTTGAGCAAAACTCTGCTCAAGATCAGTTCCATCCCTTCCAAACCCCTAAAAACCACCCCTACAATCTTCAAATGTCATATATAAGGTGTCCATACCTTTAAATCTTCAAAAACTATCAAATTTCCAAAAGTCAACTTTCACACTAAGAAAGTTTGACCACAACCCTCAAAACTTGCCAAATCTTGGTCCAAGCCTTTCCTTGTTGATCTAACCATCCACACACCTCCCACGCATCATATTATAACTATCTAAGGCATTAAAAACCTATCTGGAACACCATTAACTCCAACTTCCTTGAAAAGTGGTTTGTTACTTCAAGAGGAAGTAAGCTTCAAGTCCTTGCCAAAGAAGAGGATCTCTGGGTTTCTAAGCTTCTTAGCTTGCTCAAGACTTGTCTACAAGAGGTAGGTGATGTTTAAAATCTTCATTTATCATACATTGTCATGCTTATCATATTTTGAGATGATTGTTATGAAATATACCATTGTTGTCCCATACTAGTTCTTAGTCAAGAACTTAGGTTTTGTGGTTATGTTACTTGCTTGTATTAATGTATTTTCATTTGTTAATGATATATTGGTGATGTGTTACAAGGATTGTACTTAGATATCATGCTTAACTCGTTTTTGAAGTTTTGATCTATATGGTAGGTTTTAAGTATCCAACATTGAAATGTAAGGTGCTTGCCCTAGAGACTTTAGCTTTGGTCCACTAATGAGTTGTGAATGATTTGTAAGTTGTTCATGACATCCTCCTGACTTAGATCATGTTTGAATCTAATTTAGCTCTTGTTTTCACATTTGTGTCATTTTGTGCCATTTAGCTTTACCATTATCATGATTCGTGTGTTGGACTGTTTTATGTTTGTTATTTTGTATCTCAAATGTTCTAAATCATTGGTTAAATGTCTTTGTAGTCTTACTTGATGTTTGGTTTGGGTGAAATATTGAAAAAAAACATGAGTTTTGAATTTTGAGGCCTGTTATGAGATTATGTTGTTTTAGCTGCCAATATCTTGAACCAATGTATCCTATTTTGTTTCAATTAAGTTTTACCTTATCCATGAGTATAAAATCACTAGCCTACATATTTTGAACTTGTGTGTGATGTCACTTACCTCAATCTGTCATGGGCTGGCCTGCTGCCCTAATGTTGCTTGTTTGTGCATTTCATAAATCTCAATATTGCCATATGTTATTTGATGTTGATCTGGTGTGACTTTAAGGCATGAGCATTTCCTTTTGCATATTTATGGTATGTGCATAACTTTTCTTTCATCAAAAACTCATTGTCTTAAAAAAATTCCTTGATACACCAAAACCTGTTTCAAAACAACTTTTCCTTTCAACCAACATGTCAATTTCTGTGCCAGCCACAAAAAACTTGAGTTATATGCATGAATTCATTCCTTATCATATTTTTGAAGTGTACATTTAATTAATTTGGTCTGTTCTTGCCTATTTCACAAATTTCACTTCTAAATTGCATTTTCAAAACCTCATTGATACTACCAATTACCCTTTTCTGTTCCAACTAATCTACACTTTATCCATGTGCATAGAATCATTCATAATCATGTTTGAAACTTGTATGTGGTGTCTATTCCACTCAACTGCTATGAAATGCCATGCTGCCACATTCTTGCCAAAGACAGTTTTTACCAATTTCCTACCACAACATGTTTTTCTTTTCCAACTGTCATATGCTCATTCTTGGAGTTGAAACTCATTTCTTATCATACTTTTGATGTGTGCACAGTGTTAATTTGATCTATTATTGCCTACTCCCTCAATTTCACCTTCCAATTGCATTTTCATATTAGAATATGCCATGAGCATACCATTTGTTGTTTTAAGTGTTTTTGTTTGGATTTTTTGAGCTCATCTCATTTATTATTGCATATACGATATGTGTAAACCATTGGATTGACTTGAAACCTTTGCTTTTGCAATTTCACCCGCTGCCCCAACAAGACAGTTTTTTTCACTCTGTCACAAAACTTACCAATTTCTGTTTTAGGTGCAATTTGCTAAATTTTTGAATTCAATCTCATCCATTGTCACATATATGTTGTGTGTGTGCTTTTGTTGTGGTTTGAAACCATTTCCACTTGAAATCCACCTACTGTCATTAAAACAGTTTTGCTTTTCCACCAACATTCCAGCTTTTGCTCTAGATGCATCATGTTTGTTTTTGTGTAGGGTTTATCCTATTTGTCATCATGAATAAGATATGTGTATGCTCTTGCTGAGATCCAAAACCTCATTTTTGCAAATAACACCACTGCTGCCTCCAAACTGTTTTTGCATCTCACCCCAAATACCAATCCTTGGTCTGATTGAGTTATGTTTGAATATTGGTTTTGTTTCCATCTAATTTCATGTTGGTGATGTATGCATATTATTTCCTGGATCTGTTCCCACCAGGCTAGGCACTTCATTTCCATATTGCATCATTGTTGAACAATTTGCATCTTTTGCCATAGCTTGCAATGCCTGATTATTTGTCTGTTTTAGTATGATCTCATTTGATCTATAGGATTGGAAACATCAACTGTCATGATTGAGATATATATTTGACATTGACACAAGCTAATTTTGCTCAACTTGAAATTTCCCCTGTCTGCATCTTCATGCTATGGCTGTTGTGCATATACCATTTCATACTTGGTCTGTTTTTAGTTGATATTTGGAGGCAAACATATCTGTTATTACACTTGAATCATGTGTGTGAAGATTGTATGACCTGGATCAAAATGCTTGTTTTAACTTCAGACTACATTCCAACTGCATCATTGAGCCAACATTGCCATGTTAAACCTGATGTACATGGTCAACCATCTGTTTCACTGCATTCATGATGATTCTTGAGTAGGATAGCCTTATGTTAGTATGCTTACCATATGTATGTGATGTTTGTCTAGTTGGATTTAGGTCAGCTTGTGTTTTAGTTTCAATGACTGCATCATACCATGAATACCATCACAACTCACATGCCAGTTCACATTCCAGACATGCTTTGTATCAAACACTTGTTAGAACACTTTCAATTTATCATTCATGAGCTGCTCACATTGTTCTTTAGTCTTAATTCTCACTGTTTTAACTTGTGATCATGAAAATGCACTTTCATCTCATATTTGCAACTCACATGCTTTTTCTTTTGTTGATGTTCTTTTTGGACTTATGACTGTTGGAACCTGATCTATAGCATATTTCGAACATGTCCATACCTTCATTTGATTGTTAAATCACCTAGCTGGATACGTGAACTCCAAAATGCATTTCAAAATTCAAATATGCATCTCCTATCGTGTTTTTAATTGGAAGCATGATCTCACAATTTCAACACCACCACTGTAATCCTCATCAAAAATCACACGAGTTTGACTAAAATTTCACTAAAATCCATGGAGTTTTGACCAAGTTGTGATTAAAAATGCAAATCCACTTTTACTTGTTCTTGGTTCTTTGTTATTTGCCCAGAAATCTTGCCAAGCGCGCCATATATATTTATGGGGGTGGCTACATCAACGGATGTATAGCCACCCCAGTGGTAAGAACTTTGTCACCTAAGCGCCTTTCATATGCATGTCCTGGGTTCAATCCGGGTGGAGGTCGAACCCTTTTGTTTTTTTTCTAATTTCCTTGTTTGATTAATTTTTTCTTTTCTCTCTTCCACTACCTACCAGCGCGTGCGTGTGGCTTATTGGTTGTTGTTGTGTGCTGGAAACTAAAGGGCCTGGGTTCAACTCCCAGCTTGGCCCCTCTTTTTTTTTTTGTGTTATTTGTTTTATTGTCACGATTCATCAAAATCTTCAAATATTCATAACTCCCTTATTTTTCACCCTTTTTGACCCATTCTTTTTGCAACACGCTTGTTATAATGTCTACTTTTGTATGATGTGAAAATATTACTTGTTGTCATAATTTGTGATGCACTTTGCCCATATTGAAAATTGTTCAGTTATTGTAATTAACTTACAGTTGAATTCCTCTGAGCATGATTGAACTTCTTGTAAGATGTTTACCCCCCCTTGTTAGTTAACATGTTAGGGTACCCCCTTTGGTTGTCACCATAATCTTGTCTCATTTATTCCTCCTAAATTATGAGGTTTAAACTGATTTAATTGTGTTTGATTGTCATCTATTCACATTGTTGTCACATTTACTATGCTTTGAACTTATGACATGACTACTTTCATATTGTGATTTGCTCATATGATTGTTACTTCTACCATGCTTCCAATCTTTGTTAAGATATGCCCCAAATCTTTGCTAAGATGATTGACCATCGGTTGTAACCCTTGATATCATTTGAAGTATATGCTTATTGTAATGTGCATGCTTATTGTCTTAATCTCATTTCATCTTGCTCATTTGTTTATTGCTTTGTTAAGAATTAATTCCCCAAGTGATAGAACTTTCTAGTTCTCATCCAAGTTGTCTTCCCATCTCTCCTTCCAAAGGAAAAGTCTCTCCCTTGACCCTTGTGTCATTTGGCCTTGAACCTGCAATTTTTTACAATTCTATCCTTCACAAATTTGGATGCTTGAATTAGCATCTTGGAATGATGCCTTGATTCTTTAAATAAAAACTCTTCTTGCGATGGTTTACGGTGCAATCTCAAAAGGTCTCTTTGAAATTAACTTGAACATGAATCTTGAAATCAATGTGAACTTCGGAAACATGAATTCGTAATTTTGACATGGAACTTTTTGGAAACATGCCTCCTATGGCTCGTAAATCAAACGTGACTTGAAAAAAATTTGAATTCAATTTATGGTACAAACTAGCTCGAAAATTTCTTGAAGGTATCATGGGACATGATCCATAATGAATTTAATTAACTCTTTTGCCAAGAAATCCATTGAAATGCACCCTTCAACCAAACTTGACATCCTTAATTACACTCCTCCATTCATGAACAATTTGTATTACAAGAAATAAGCAAATGAAAGAAATGAGGCCTTGAACATAATGAATCCTTTGAACAAGTTCTCGAGGAAAGAAGTTTGTCATGCTTTGGAGAATCTCCGAAGAAGATGAATCTTGGAATGAAACGTCAACCATATGATCTTGTAACCCTAATAATCTTGGTCATGATGATCTGCCTTCAACGATGACCATGCTCAACACCAATGTGAAAATAGTCTTAATCCTCCTTAGATTATACACTGAAACTTCTGAGAAATTCTGAGGAAAGTGATCAGTGGAGAACTCTAGGACCCTTTGAATCAGAATCCAACAGTCACGTCTCGAAGTACTTGACTGAGAGAATTTAGGCTTGAGACTATTGAACCTGCACAAATTGGTTAGTCATGATAAACACGCACACAAGACCCTATGACCTAAAGATGTTATGCAAGATGGTGGACAAGGAAGTGGGATCTTAGGGTTAAAGATTAGGGTGTGACAGACAACACATCTTTTAGGGGAGGTAGTAAAAGAAATAACACATATGTGTTTAGAGTAATTAAACTCCCTTGAGTTAAATAGAGAGTATATTCTACTCCCTCAAAGAGTATACTTCTCCCTTTTTGTCAAAATAAAAAAGGAGGGTAAAGATGCATTACAAAAAATATAAATATGTAAACATTTAAGAAAAGGGAAATACATTGTCTTATTTACTGAAGATGAGATACTTAGAATTCAAAGTACAAGAATGAAAATTACTGAATTGAAATTGCGGAAATTAAGAGATAACATGAATTTAAACACATAGGTGAGACTATCCGATGCCATAAGTATCATCGTTCCTCTGAGATCACTTTCTTCATTTCTTTTACGTCTTTTACTATGTTTTGACAAGTTTCCCAGATTTGATTGATATTTATGTCTTCCTTTTCTTCTGGATCTTCTTCCACAGTTATCCATTTGTCCCTTAATTTTTCATACTTTATATTAATCTTCATGACTTTGAGATTTGTGTACTCAATTCTTTTGTGGGATGAGATTGTCTTTTTCCCCCAGAGAATCAATGTTGCAGGTATTTAGTATTCTTGTGATCATTGCTCCATATGGAAGTTCTAATGAGGGTTTTTCTTAGAAGTAAGACATGTAGTGAAATATTCCGTCCACCCAGTTTGTTGAAATATTTTGGTGAGAAGCTAGATAGGGATGATGTCATCTTTGATAACATAGTTATTGTCGACCTTTTTTTGGGAGCAAGATTCTTGCTATAAGGCAGTGAATGATTCTAACTTTTGACTTCAAGAGGTTTGTCCTAAACAAGATTTTTCTTTTCTCCAAGGGCTTATGACAAGAGCATTTAAGGCTACGGTTCATTTGAAGTTTTTTAGACCTATAGGCCTCTCTGACTTGTAAAATGTTCCTCAAAAAGGTATTTCAAACATTATACCAAAAGCATTTTTGAAATCACATATAGGTTTGAGTAGAATTATTTCACCAGATTTGGGAAGATTTTATCATGTAACCTAGTAAAGAATGCTCTCAAAGAGGCTTGACATATATGGTAGTGTGAATGCATTTTCCCTTTTAATTATGTTTTGAAATGTCAAAACTAGGAGAAAATTTATCATTTTTGTACATTGGACGACATCAATCAAATTCTAGATGTGCATTGTTCATCTGAGTATTAGGATGCATATAAATGTGTTTGGAAATTATTAGAATTGACTTAGGAAAGGTTCATGCATCAAAATTTGAGTTTCTAGTGTGAAAGCTACTGCATAGGATGACACATACGTATTTAGGTCGACCTATAGAAGGTTTTTCTTCAGCATAGGTCAACACATAACCTACTTAGGTCGACACCCATACCTCAATAATAAAGCCTGTTGCCACTACCTATGTGTCGCCTCAAATAGGTCGACCTGAGACCTGTATAGGTTGACACAATGCTTTCATAGGTCGACCTATAGACTGAAAATTTTGAAATTTTGTTTTCCTTTCAATTTCTCATGCATGCCATTTGCTTCATATCTTGCACACATATACTAATACATGCATTATTTTCTAGAAAGGTTCTAGTGTAAAACCTATACAAAACCAGAATTTCAAAGCATACTCATCATCTTCAACCTCTCTTCTATGCATACACACAATCAAACTACACATAATCATTTTTTGATTGGGTGACCATCTAGATTAGGGTTGATAACGTCCAATTAGGTTGGTCTACCGAGAATATTGGGTTTTGTTCTTTGAGTGTTTCAAATAAGAAATCCGAGATGGGGGTTTTGTTCAAGATCATTGAAGACTTGAGGGTTTTGGACAAGATTACGTAATTTGGATCTGATCAAGTGAAATCCTTGGGACAATGTGGTTCCTTGGAAGGGAGTAGCGTGAGACTATGGATCATGTTGGTAAATATTGGGTTTTAACAAGTGTGCATTTTGGATTAATTAGACCATGTGAAAGCCTTGGGACAAGGTGGTTTCTTGTAAGGAAGTAGAAAGAATTTGTGAATTGAAGCGGAATTGTTGGTAACTTGATCAATCTTTGATCAAGGGTTTTGGAGGTGGTAGAATCAACAACAAACCATAGGCTTTGTAGCGTAAGAGTTATTCATGTCTTGTATATACACTTTTTGTTCTAAGAATCCTTTTTGTAGGGTAAGAGTCCTTGTGTGTGTGTGTGTGTGTGTCTCTCTCTCTCTCTCTTAACTTTGTTCTAAGAAAATAATTTAATTCATTGATTGTTTGATAAATTCGATTGGGAATGATTTTTTATCACATTTTTGAATTAGGTTTTGCTGATAGAATCATAATCCGATTGATTATGAATTGTTTTAAGATCAATAAAACAAAGTAAATTTCCAAACAATATTGATTGCACACAAAGTGTTTGATAAATTGCATTGTTATATTTTTTTGTTTTTGATAATTGGAAATAAGCTCTACATATGCTTAGTGTTTGATTGTGTTGTGATTAATCGTTGTTGAATAATCTGTGTTCATTATCATTCAATTGTGTGCCTTTACGCATATCCAAGCTTTTCGATAATAGGTTCGGTTAGACGATTTAATTCAGGTTATTTATGTTTTACCATAAAACTTTTGAAAACCATTTTTGCCAAAAGTTTGAATTTTAAATTTGTGATATATTCATTCCCCTCTAGATCGAAGTATATCGTCTAACAAGTGGTATCACGAGCTCTGGTTAATTTCGTGCTTAAGAATTTCTTTTTAGAAGAATGGTTACCAAATCTAAAAAAGCGTACAATTGAGCACCAATTTTCACTGGCAAAAGTTATGGCAATTGGGAACCTTGTATGCGTATTCACGTCAACTCCGTTGACAGGGGTATATAGGACACCACCGAAAATGGTCCGAATGAAATAACTGCTACCATTGCTGAGGGTGTTACATTACCTAAACCAGAAGCACAATGGGATACTAATGATTGGAAATTGTGGTCACATGGTTGAAAAGCAAAAAATATTTTCACATCCACTTTAGGTGTTGATGAGTATTATCATGTTTCTCATTGTGAGACTTCCAAGGCTATGTGGGATGCATTAGTGGTTTCCCATAAGGGTAATAATGATTTCAAATAATTTAGGATCAATGCATGGTGAAACCATTGCGGACATGCGGAAAATGGTTCACATATCTTATCAATCAATTAAATGTGCTAGGTAAGCCTATTTCCAATGAGATTGCTACTAACAAAGTGTTAGGTGTTTAAGTAGGGAATGACAACCTAGGGTCACCTCTATTGAAAAGGCAAATGATCTTAAAGTACTTGATCTCACAACTTTGTTTAGAAATTTGGAAGAGCGTGAACAAGAACTCTTTTGCTTGCAAAAAAATGAAAAAGATAAATGTGAAGACAAGGAAGTAGAGAAGAAGTCCATTGTTCTAAAGACTTCAAGATCAAGGTCCTCTGGCAATGAGCAAAGTGATTATGAAACTAAAAATGACGAAGATTCCAATGAAGAAGGTATTGGGTACTACCCACAGGGGTTCCTATCCGAGGACTTATTTCACCCCTAAAAACGACCCCTACAAATCAAATGTGACATCTTACCTCGATGGTGAAATCTTAAACCATTTTCAAAAAGCGCATGTTACGTCTGTTCTACCACAATACAGGTAAGACTTAAGCCTCTCATGTGCGAGCATACAAGCTACGCTTAACTGTTAGAATGCGATCTAAGCGCATCTAATCTACCGCAAACAAACAAATGCTCCAGTCTCCCATGCACGAGCATACAAGCAATACCTAACTACTAAAAAACACCAACAAACCGTGGTCCTATGAACTACAGAGGAATTGTTGGTCTCGTTCGCCAAGGATAGGGATCCTTGTGCCTAACAACTAGCCGAACCTTTTTCTCTCTCCCTAGAGCAATCGAAACTAACTAACCGTGGCACGAACTACGGACACTCTGATTCTTCATTTCTTTTAAGTGAAGATACGTAGGCACAAGGGCCCCAATCCTTGATGAGTACCCTTCCATTTTCTTCACTTGTAGTCCTCCGAACTACGAACATTCTGATTCTTCATTTTCTCAAATGAAGATACATATGCACAAGACCCTGAAGTTTTGGCGAGCTACCTTTTCTTTTCCTTTTTCCTTTCTTCTTTTCTTTATCTTTGTTTCCAACCCTTCTCTTTCCCTCTTAGAAAACTCTTTTAGCAATCCTTTAGAAAACATCCTTACACATAAGACAAGCAAATGGTTCCCATCTAGTATAATGGATGTGAGGGATGCTAATACCTTCCCCTTGCATAACTGGCTTCCGAACCCATAATTTGGTTGCGAGACCATCTTATCCTTTCTCTTGGGGTTTTCCCCCCAATGATTTCCCATCCCCTTTTGGGATAAATAAAGTTTGATGGCGACTCTCTGTTTTTTCTTTTCGCCTCCATCGTCGTTATTTTTCGAGTAGCGACAATTAACGACTGAAATATGTTCACAAACTTAGCAAGATTTTATAAACTAGACAAGTCAGTGAAGGGGTTGAGAAAATAAATATATCAAAGAGTAAGACATAGGTAAATGGACAAGGAAGCCAAAGAAAATGAGAAGATTTAGCATTTTGCTGGGAGAACAATAGCGAGCTGCCAGCAAACATTCGCTGGGAGAGTTTGCAACGAAGACCAAGCAAACCATCCCAGATTAGAGGTAGTAAGAAAAGGGCCATAAGTTTTATGTGTGAACTTGTAGCAAAGAAGCTCGTTGGGTGAAAAAGTGTTCGCTAGGTAAGCTTAGATATTTCCTCAAGGGTGGTTTAACTGTTCAGTGGCACTTCAGGTGCCATAAAATGGTTTCGCTGGGCGAATAAAGGGTTCATTGGGCAAACTTGGCAGATTCTGAAAGTATTATATATGTACTTTTCACACTTTCTTGGGATAATAACCCCATTTTCACATAGAAACCTCATTTTTATGCATTTCTACACCAAAGAGTGAGATTTTACAAATAGAAGCTGGATTCGCGTCCAAGATCGATTCTTCAACGTGGATGCTCATTCATCTTCTCTCAAGACTTTTAAAGTAAGCTACCATGGTTATGGGTAGCTAATTTCCTTTGTATCAAAGGTAGAGGTAATCTACCTTAGCTTTATGTATTTCTTTTTATTGGCCTTGTATGTGAACAAGTGATGATTAATATATGATGAATATTTTTGTTCTTAACGATTCATTCTTGTTTTGTAAAACTCTAGACATAGATTTTATGGAACTTGACCTAAAATATTCATCTATCGGTTTATAGATTGGAGAGATCGGTCTATGGTTGATATTTTCTTTGTATTGAACTTAAAGCTTACTATATTGGTTGTTATATGGAGAGATTGTGCAGTGGTAAATACGGTATTTCTCACGACACCGCTCTAAACATAGACAGTATTGAGAAAATACACGATGATATTAATCAGATCTGACTTCACATACAAGATTGAAAGAATATGCATGAGTTAAGGTAGATGAAAACTACTTTTGATATACTTTGTTAATCAAACTTTAGAGTTTTATAAGCTTTGCTACTAAATCGTGACAATTTATGAAACAAACTTTGAAAACTCTTTTTCGTAGAACGATAAACTATCAGAACAATCCCTATGGAGACGATAGCACACACCCCCATGTCGTACAATTCAACAGGTGCTATGATAGAACTTGCAGAAAAAATAAATGAAACAATTTAAAGGAATGATGAAATGAAATTTCTTTTGTATTAATGTAAGTAAAGGTAAATAGCTAAAGTGTATAACCAGAGCAGAGCTCCTCCAGAGAATACAATCTCCTAATACAATGATAGTAATAATCGTGCGTACCCCTCACCAACACCACCCTCCTCCATATATCTCCCACTAATAACAACCTTCTTGAGAATCAGGGATTTCCTTTTCCACTTCACTAACATAATTATTCCCCACTTTCTTACCCCCTGCGAACATAGACTCTCCATACAGCAGGATTGGGCCTTTCGTTAGTAACAGGCCTAATAGTAGTTGTTCTATCATTACCTTCCCCTGGAACAACAACCTTGTCCTAAGGCTGAGAGAAGGGAACTGACTTTTTTAAACGGACTCATCCTTCCAAGTTGTGTCTTCTATAGCTCTTCCCTTCCAACGCACCAACCATTGTCGCACCTGCTGTCCATTTTTCCTAATTGGCCTTGAAGCCAACAGTTCTTCCGGTTCTTTTAAATCTTCTGGCTCCATCTCGAGCCCTTCCGGTAATTGAGGTTCAGCAACATATTCCCCAATAGCCTTCTTAAGTTGAGATATATGAAACACCACATGTACTCGACTTCCTTCAGGCAGTTTCAACTTATATGACACTGCTCTAATTTTTTTCTGGATAGGAAAAGGTCCAAAGTATCATGAAGCAAGTTTCTGATTAATCCTTCAAGAGATTGTTTGTTGCCTATGGGGTCGGAGCTTCAAGAATACCCAATCACCTACCTCAAATGAATAAGCCTTTCTTTTCTTGTCCATGTACCTCTTCATTTGCTCTTGAGCTCGAGTCAAATGATATTTCAATTGACGTAGAGCCTCATCCCGATCAACCAACTCAGTTGCTACTGCCTCTACCTTAGTTTCTCTGTGTAGAAATTTCACCACAGTAGGTGGTTTTCTTTCGTACACCGCTTCAAATGGCGTAGTACACGTAGACATATGGAATGTGGTATTATACCACAATTCAGCCCACGGAATCCATTGTGAACACTCCTTCGATTGTCCCATGCAAACAGAATAACTCTTTCCAGAATAAGCTAACAAATAAGGGGTCACGACCACTAACAATAGATTGTGGAACACCATGAAGACGCACCACCTCCTTGGTAAAAATCTCAGCCATTTTTCTTGTTTTATATGGATGCTTTAAGGGAATAAAATGTACATACTTAGATAGTCTATCCACTACTAACCAAAGAGTTATTCCGTTATGAAATCCATTAAAATCCGAGGAGGTGTCCTCCCAAACTCTCTCCAGAATTGGCAGCGACAGCAACAAACTCATGGGCAACGACGCCGAATATGTTTGAAGTTGGCACACGTCACAACTCTGCACAAATTTTTGAACTGACTTCCTCATTCCTACCCAATAGAGGTTACCAACTAATCTCTGATATGTACGAAAATACCTCAAGTAACCCCCAGTATTGGACGAATGAAACACCTACAACATTAAAGGTATGCATTTAGATTCTGTAGATAGCATCAGCCTACCATGATAGAACAACCTCCCTTTGATCTATTGGAAACACGGTTGGGATGTAGGATTCACTTGCAAACCAGTCATTACTTTCTTTAAGTAAGGATCATTCCATACTTCATGTTGGATTTGTTTCTCCTGCATACACTACGCCAGAATTGAGTTTTAGCAGCGCATACAAAGACAGAGCTTTTAGAAAAAGCGCTGCTAAAGAGGCATTAAAAAAAAAGAAAAAAATTGCTTACCAAAGACAACGCTTTTTGAAAAGCGCTGCTAAAGGGGAGCCCAAAGACAGCGCTTTTTAAAAAGTGCTGCTAAATGGGGGACCTAAGACAGCGCTGCTAAAGGGGGGGGGGGTCTAAGACATCCCTATGAAATCTCTTTCCTAAAGCGCCGCTGTAGATCTAGTCTACAAGAGCGCTTTTTCCATAAAACACTGCTATATAGGGTACATAAGAAGATCTTTGAGAGTGCTTTTTAAAGCGCTGCTAAAGCCATTAAAAAGCGCTGCTATAGGTTTAGTTAGAATTAATTTAAAATATCCACCAGAATTTTTATAAGAAACAGAACAGTCATATCGTATTTCTTTCTTTCTTTTTCTCTGGCGAACAAAGAACGTTGCCCTACAAACCCACCGTCGTCGTCCAACCGTCGCCCTCTTCTGTTGCATTTTGCCGCCGTTCATCGTCCGTTTTCGATATCCTCTGCTCGTCTGCATTGCATTTCCGCCATTGTTACGGTATTTGAAGTTTTACTCTGGTTTTCTTTTTTACTTGTATTTTCACCATTGTTGCTGTAATCTTTAAGTAGAACTGAATATGTTTTTATTATTTGAATGCAATCAAGTTAAGTCATTTTCTGTAATCTTTAAGACAAATTGAATATGTTTTTATTATTTGTATGGATATATACATGTTAAGTCTCTCTGTTGCATGTTATATATTTTGTATTTTAATCTACATGTTAAGTCTCTCTGTCATTGTTATGGATATTTTGTATGTTTTAGATTGACAAACAAGAGTTTATATTTTTTAAGAGAGTTTATATTTTGTATGTTTTAAGAGAGTTTATAAGAGAGTTTTTATAAATAGAGAGTTTTTTAGAAGAGTTTATAAGAGAGTTTTTTAAGAGAGTTTGTATGTCTTAACAGAGAGTTTATATGTTAAGTCTCTCTGTTGAATATGTTTTTAAGAGAGTTTATATTTTTTAAGAGAGTTTATATTTTGTATGTTTTAGATTGACAAACAAGAGTTTATATTTTGCATGTTCAATATAGTTTGGAAATTCCTATTTTTTAAGAGAGTAGCCAACATAAATATGGTTTTATATGATATGGTTTTATATGTTATTATGGTTTTATATGTTTAGTTAGGATTTCTCAATGTTTAGTAAGGGTGTCATTTTGGTTTAAGGATTATCTAGTATTTTTAATATGATTTGTTTTGGTGGATTATCTAGTATTTTTGTTTTGGTTAATTATTAATATGATTTTAATAAAATTTATATTTTGTCTGCAATAGGGGTTACCTGTGAAGAGCAAAGTTGTGATCGTTTCTAAGCATCCTATTGCGTAGCATTCTTAGAAGTTAGTGATTTCTTTACAGGTATTCTCTGTTTTGTTTAACTTTCATAGTTTAGTGTAGATTACTCAATTAGTATGGATAAAAAATGGATGTCTGGTAATCAATTGTCAAAAGAGTACGAGAATGGGGTATCGAAGTTCGTTAAGTTTTCTGTTGAACACGCCAAAGACCCCAGTAGGATCACATGTCCTTGCTTAGGATGCTATTACGGGCGTCGAGTTGACGCCGTTCAGTTGGAATCTCATTTAATGAGACATGTAATTGATCGAAGTTACATATGTTGGACATTACATGGTGAGATAAGTAACGAGAATGTTGAACCCCAGAATAATACGACATGTGCTTCAAAGGACAATGGCAAGGATACATATGATTGTGATCGAGTCGAAGAGATTGAAGAAGCACTTGAAGAAGATCTTCAAGATTATCCCAAGATGTTTGAGAGGTTGGTAAGCGATGCAGAGAAACCGTTGTATAAAGGTTGCACTACTTTCACAAGATTGTCCGCGGTATTAAAGTTGTACAATTTAAAGGCGGGTAATGGATGGTCGGATAAAAGTTTCACAGAGTTGTTAGCCCTACTTCAAGAGATGCTTCCGGAGGATAATGTTCTTCCCAATCGAACCTATGAAGCTAAAAAAATGTTATGCTCTATTGGCATGAGCTATGATAAGATACATGTTTGTCCAAATGATTACATTTTGTTTCGAAATGAATATGCATCATTAACGAGTGTCCTAAATGTGGTGTATCTCGGTATAAGAAAAAATTGTCACCAGCAAAAGTATTATGGTATTTTCCTATAATTCCGAGATTCAGACGCATCTTTCGTAGTGAAACAGATGCAAAACACTTGACTTGGCATGCAGATGATAGAATTGTAGATGGAAAGTATCGACATCCGGCAGATTCACCACATTGGATGAAAATTGATAATGATTATCCTGATTTTGGAGAAGAAGCTAGAAACCTTCGCTTGGCATTATCGACTGATGGAATGAATCCGCATGGTCTGCAGAGTATCTCACATTCCACCTGGCCTGTAATTATTATGATTTATAACCTACCTCCATGGCTATGTATGAAGCGTAAGTACATGATGTTATCTATGTTAATTTCTGGCCCTAAACAACTAGGGAATGACATAGACGTATACCTGACACCTTTAATCGAAGACTTAAAGAGTTTGTGGGAGAATGGTGTGGAGGTTTATGATGGATATAGGAAAGAAAGTTTCAATTTGAGGGCGATGTTGTTTGGCACAATTAATGATTTCCCAGCATACGAAAATCTATCGGGGTATAGCATTAAAGGTCAATGTGCGTGTCCTATCTGTGAAGAAAACACAGATTGGACGCGGTTAGAATTTGGTCAGAAGAATGTCTTTCTTGGTCATCATAGATTCTTAAGTTCTAGTCATCACTACCGTGGGTGGAGAAAAGCATTCAATGGAAATTCAGAACAACGTAAAGCTCCACCTACATTGACCGGCGAACAAATTTTTGAAAAGGTGAAAGATGTGAGTATTAAGTTTGGCAAGCCTTTTGCTCATACGCTTGTCACGCGTGGGTGGAAGAAGAGGTCAATTTTGTTTGAGTTGTCGTATTGGAAGTCGTTGTATGTAAGACATTTTCTTGATGTTATGCATATTGAAAAAAATGTATTTGAAAGTGTTATTGGTACGTTAATCAATATACAGGGAAAGTCTAAGGATGGCCTTAAAGCAAGAAAGGACTTGGTAGCAATGGGAATAAGAAATGAATTAGGACCCTTGAAGAAAGGATATCGCACATATCTACCACCTGCTGCTTATATTTTATCTAGAAAGGAGAAAAAGATACTGTGTAAGTTTCTGAGTGAAGTTAAAGTTCCAGAAGGATACTCTTCAGATATTAGAAGACTTGTTTCTATGAAAGACCTCAAGTTAAAGAGTTTAAAGACACATGATTGCCATGTTATAATGGAACACTTTCTACCAGTAGGTATACGTTCTATTTTGCCAGAAAAAGTGAGAGGCGCAATAACTAAATTGTGTTTTTTCTTTAGGTCAATCTGTAGTAAGGTGATAGATCCTGCGATCTTACCAACATTGCAAAGAGAAATAGTTATTACTTTGTGCGAGCTTGAAATGTATTTTCCTCCATCATTTTTTGACATAATGGTACATCTAGTTGTTCATCTTGTGAAAGAGACACAACTGTGTGGACCTGCCTATATGAGATGGATGTACCCTGTTGAACGTTATATGAAAATATTAAAAGGGTATGTGAAAAACCGAAGTCGACCAGAGGGATGTATTATTGAACGATACATTGTTGAAGAAGCTATTGAGTGTTGTACTGAATATTTGTCCAACGTTCAATCCATTGGCTTCCCAAAATCTCATGTTGTTGAAAAAATAGTAGGTAAACAGTTAATTGGAAATAAAGTTGTGACAGTTTCAAGGGATGAACGGGAGCAAGTGCATTGTATGTTCTGCACAATGACATTGAGGTTGAGCCGTATGTTGAAATGCACAAGGAAGTTCTCCGAGGTTTAAATCTGAAAAGAAATGAAAATTGGATAGTACGTGAGCACAATCGAAGTTTTATAACAGTTCAAGGAGCATATTTTTTCAAAGTTTTATTCTGATCCCGCTTCAGTAACAGAAAGGTTGAGATGTTTAGCATATGGTCCAAGTTTGCATGTGTTTTCTTATAGTGCATACGTAATTAATGGATACACATTTTATACCAAGGAACATAATGATAAAAGTACAATGCAAAATAGTGGTGTCACCGTGCTTGCCGAAGCAATGCATATTTCCTCGTCTTATGGGGTTATCAAGCACATTTGGGTGTTTGATTATGAGAAGTTTCAGATTCCTATCTTTGGATGCAAGTGGGTTGAAAATAATAGTGGCATACGAATGGATAAATTAGGTTTTTTGAAAGTGGATCTTAATAAGGTGGGGTACAAAGATGAGCCTTTTATTCTAGCCACAAAAGCTAAACAAGTGTTCTATGTCACTGATCCGACAAGTACGAAATGGTCTATAGTTCTTTTTTCCAACAAAGTAATCGATGATAACATTGGAGAAAAGGGGGATGTTGATGTTGAGAATGAATATTATATTATAGATGATCCAGATGAGAATATTAGAGCGGACGAATCATATATTAGAAATGATCATAACGAAGGAATTTGGATCAATCCATCTGCCCGTGTTGTTAAGAGACAAGTAAACCCCGTTAAAACGAAAAAAAGAAAGAGATGTTAAAGGTACTTGTAACATATTATTTCTTATTTATATCATGCAATAAAATAACATATTATTTCTTATTTATACCATATTTTTCTTATTTATACATTTCTTATGTATATATTTGTTATTTACATATTTGCATGTCATTCATTTGATACTTTGGTTTTTCTGAATTACAGGTATATATATTATGGCCAGCAACGAGGAAACATCACATGATGGAAAACAAACAACAAAAGATGTGGAAGGCGATATTAAAAGAGGCATAACGATTATGAAAAAAATCATCCGTGCGAGAGATAAAGGAGTAAAGTATGATGTCCATTGGAATGAAAGAGATCAGTTAGTTGAGCCTAACGGTGCGTTGCTAACAAGTTACATCGGAGCACTTGTATGTTCGCAAGTTCCGATTACTTGCGATAATTGGAGAATTCTTTCATTACAACCGGCTAAAGATAAAATTTGGAGCAAGATTCAGGTATGATATTTGATTATTTTTAATTATGTTAACAATTACGTCTTTAAATTAATTATACTAACATGTTATATGTATGTGTGTTTGTTTGCAGAGATCTTTTAATATTGAAGATCGTAGGAGAAAATATTGTATTCAGTTGGCCGGAAAACGCTTGAGGGGATTTAGAGCGTTTTTAACAAACAAGTTTCTAAAAGATTCTGAAGGAAACTTTGTTGACTCTGAGCGTCCAATGAAGTACGCGGATTTGATTTCGGAGGAAGAATGGGAGACGTTTGTTGCAAAGCGAAGAACAAAAGAATTTGAAGTAAGTACAACTTATCATGAACTATGTATAGTATATATACTTCTTCCACAAGAGTTCTGATAAACTTGTTTTTTCAGGTTGTTAGTGAAGGTGAGATAATACTTAGAAGGGGGGTTGAATAAGTATGAAAGATTAAAACTTAGAATTAAAACAAGAGTATTTTTATCCTGGTTCGTTGAACTCAACTACTCCAGTCCACCCTTCCTAGAGTGATTTGCCTTTCTCAATCAAGGACTTAATCCACTATTTAATCAAACAGATTACAATAGTAACACCTAAGAACAACTGTTCTTAGTCTTCTTAAGAGCTACTGATTCCAACTGAATCCTCTTAAGGAAATCTTTTACAATCAATGTAAAACTATTACAAGAGTAAGAATGCTTCTAAAAAGCTTTAATCACAACTGTGATATTTCTCTTAAGTTTAAGTACAATGAAATAAGTTCTTAGAAAGAATATGAAAGTATGAGAGCTTGAATGTTTTAATTTCATTTCAACAAAACGTCAACTGAAGAGTTTGGTGGAGTCTTGCTTTTATAGGCAGCTGATCTAAGGTGAGCTGCACGTTGAGAAGAGTGTCCAAAAGGTCTGAGCTTTTTTTGTCTTCACATCAAGTGACCTTTCCTAGAAGAAGAAAGCACAGAAAAATCCTTTTTGTCTGTGTTCTTGTGTCTAGCATACATGAGGAAAGAGACGTTTGATTTACTCCAACGGATATAATCTTTGAATATTTCTTCTTCAGTTTTCAGCAAGTTCATCAGAGTCTGATTGGGTCAGAGTCTTCTAATGATAATCAGAGTCTTGCTGAATCAGAGTCTTCTGCAGCAGGTGTGCTTTCAGCGTGTTAAATATCAGAGCATATTTGAGACAGAACTTCAGTACTGGCAGCTTTAGTACTTTCAGAATCTTCTGTAGAAACTATGCTTTGAAAAACTCTTCATACAAAATTCTTCTTTGCTTCAGATGCTTCTGACTTGCTTCAGATCCTTCTGGAGCTTCTGCTTCAGATCCTTCTGGAGGCTACGCTCAGGATCTTCTGTTGGCAGCAATCAGAATCTTCTAATTAATGCATCTGGCGCTACAGAGTCTAGCTAATTTCTCGTGTTCAATTCTGATTTGCTTCTGGAGTGTTAATTTCTTTACTATCTGCAGTAAAAAATCTCAAGCAAATTTTAGAGTATATAATTCTTAAATACAAAATTTCATAATAGTTATCATCAAAACATAGAGATATTATTAAGAACCAATCTGTGTTCTAACAATCTCCCCCTTTTTGATGATGACAAAAACATCAGAAATTTTGTTTAATTGAAAATATTAAAATTATAACTCCCCCTAAGATGATGAATCTCCCCCTGAGTTAAATACAGATAAGGAATAAAAACTTCCCTTTTGTCTTGAGTAATCTTCAGAGTTAGATCTTGTTTGTTCTTTTAACGTTTGAAAGTCAGAATGTCTTGCAGATTTAAGATTCAGAGTTTGATAATAGTCAAATGATCTGAGAGACTCAGAGTTTCTTTTATAGAGTATACTTATCAAATGTTCTGAAATACTCAGATAAAATGTTAGATAGAATAGATATGTCTGAAGTTTTATTCTGGTGAAGTTAAATTTTTCAGTTCAGATCTATATTTTCTCCCCCTTTTTTGTCATAAGCAAAAAGTAAAAGCTTTAAAAACGACAAATAAAAGGAAACAGTAAATAAGATAATTCAGTGGAGAAAACTTTGATTCATTCAATAAGTTCAGATCAATGGTACATGCATCAGAAGATATATCAAAAAATACATAGGCAAACATCAGATGCAAAAACAACAAAATGAAAAAAAAAATGAAAATCTAAGAGTGTTTGGACAAAAGCATCTTCAATAGATCTGTAATCTCAGAGGAGGACTCCTCTTGCTTGGACATCCACTTAGCCATTGTTTCATTCTTTTGATCCTTCTTTGACATCCATTCTGTCATGTCCTCAGATTTCTTATCCTGTTTTGCCATCCAAGATTTTATCTCTGATTGACCAGCTTCCAGAGCAGCAATCATATCCTCAAAATCTGGATGTTCTTTCTTTATCTCAGATGAAGAAGTATGATCAGGTTCTGGAGCTTGAACAAAGTCAATTTCCATTGGTTCTGTAGAGTCTGGAGCATTAGAGCCAGAGGGAAGGTCTACCAGAGTCATGGCCAAAGGATTTTGTTCAGATGCAATTTCAGTAGTTTCTTCTAATGATGGAGGAGCATCTGTAAGGAGCAGAGGTTCAGATTTCTTGACAGTCCAAAATAGAGTTCTTGCAGCCTCATCAAATCTGAGCTTCGCATCATCAGAACATATGTTCTTCAGATTTGAGGCCACAGAGTTGAATCTGTTGATGAATCCATTCCAGATAACATCAGATTCTTGGGCATCCATTGTTGCTAAGCATTTCTTCTGTACAGTACCTAAATACAACTGTATTTCTTGCAAAAAAGTTTGAAATAAATGATTAACATTAAGTCTGGGCTTTGGATGTAACAGAGTTTCCAGTGTTATAGGTTTTGGTTGGGGAGTTGGTGGAAAAATTGATTTCTGGATGGAGATTAGAGGAGGAGGATAGTATGGAATGAAAGGAATTTCAGGTTTGTTGGGTTTGGATCTGTTTAAGGCATTTAACAGATGAGGTTTTACTCTGGTGTGAAAGGGAACCACATCAAAGGGTTTGTTTGAGTAGGTTTGGAATGCAGATTTGGGAGGTTCATCAGAAGCAACATTGTTATCAGATGAAATTGGTATAGCTGAAGCAACAGCTTTATCAGATTTAGCAGAACAAGATATAGTTGCTAATGAACCTACATCTGACATGGATTGTATATAGTTGAGAATCACAGATGGAAGGGTCATTGTGAGTTTTGGTTTCAGAGGGGTGATAGGGTCAGATGGTTCAACTCTGTCATAAAATCTTTGAGTTTGAAACCATATGCCAGATTGTGAAATAGGGAAGAGACTTGTGCACAGGAAATAGATGATCTTGGGTTAGAATTGGGAATCAGTATTTCAGATGATGGTGCAGGCGTGGGAATAGGATTTGGAATAGGAGCTTTAGAAGGTATAATGGATTCTGGTTGGTTTACCTCAGAGTCTCTATGAGATGGAGAGACTAGAAAGTCTGGGTGGATGTCAGATTCTAAGGAGTTTGAAGAGGTGGTTGGTGTGAAGGAAGTAGAAGATACTTGAAACACAGTTTTTAATGGTGTGACATCAAGAACTTCTGTCTCAGGAATGTTGGGTTCAGAAGTGTTGGTTGGTTCTGAAGGAATTTCAGAGGGTTTTGATGGTTGTTCTGAGGTAGGTGAATCTGATGAAATTGTTATTGGTTCAGACGATTTGGATGGTGGATTATTTGATGGTGGTTGATGTTCAAAGGCTTTTTCTGGTAGAGGTTCTTGTGGTTTTTCTGGTTGTTTTTCTTGTGGGTGCTTTTGTTGTTCAGATGGCGTTTGTTTAGATGGTTCAGAGGATTTTTGTTGTACAGAAGGTTGTAGTTGTTGTTCTGTAGGTTGTTGTTCTGATGTTTGTTTCTGTGGTACAGTTTTTGTGATTTGAATTTTTGGTGTTTGAATTTTGGTTGAGATGATTGTGGTACAGAGACTTTTGGTGTTTGAATTGTTTTTGTTGTTGGTGGTGTTGGAACAGATGCTTGTTTTTGTGGTGATTTGGAAATTGGAGCAGTAACAGAAGTATTTTGTGTGGAGGGTGGTTTTGGAATAGACTTAATATTAGAATCATTTAAAACAACAGTATTTGCAGAAGATACAGAAGATTTAGTACCTTTGATTTTGATTTTCTTAGCTGGTACAGAAGAAGTGTCTCAAGATTCTTTCCTCTTTAAGAGCTTCTGTGGCTTCTCAGCAATCTTTATCTTCTTCTGAGCAGGTGCAGTTTCTGCTTCTGGCTGAGTCCTCTTTCTTTGTAGTTGTTCTTCTTCTTCTTCTGCTTCAGGCAATGGTTGTCTTGCTAGCTGTATAATGTTTGCAGGAACAGGCTTTCCTTCTTTCTTACACTCATCAATATACATCACCACAATGTGCCTT
>CAWUDS030005832.1:0-45340 GCA_963859935.3 Lathyrus sativus | reverse complement strand
GTCTGTCATCCTCTTCGTTCTAGATTGTGCGAGTGTTCCCTAATCCTTTTGGTGTCAGGGTTGTGTGTGTGTCTCTCTATCTCCTTTTGGTGACGGGTCTGTCATCCTTTTTGGTGTCAGATTGTGCGGGTGTTCCCTAAATCCTTTTGGTGTCAGGGTTGTGAGTGTCTATCGCTCAACCATCCTTTTGGTGATGGGTATGTCATCCTTTTGGATCCAGATTACGCGAGTGTTTCCTAGATCCTTTTGGTGCCAGAGTTGTGTGTGTGCCGCTCTATCATTCTTTCGTGATGGGTTTGTAATCGTTTTGGTTCCAGATTGTGGGAGTGTTCGCTATATCCTTTTGGTGTCAGGTTTGTATGTGTCTGAGCGTATATCATCCTTTTGGTGATGTGTCTGTCATCCTTTTGGTGCCAGATTGTGCGAGTGTTCCCTACATCCTTTTTGTATAAGGGTTTTGTGTGTCTATTGCTCAATCCTCCTTTTGGTGTCAGGTTTGTGTGTGTGTCACTCTATCATCCTTTGGTGATAGGTCTGTCATCCTTTACGTTCTAGATTGTGTGAGTGTTCCCTAAATCCTTTTCGTGTCAGGGTTGTGTGTGTGTCTCTCTATCATCCTTCTGGTGATGGGTCTGTCCATCTATTTGGTGTCAGATTGTGCGGGGTGTTCCGTACATCCTTTGGTGTCAGGGTTGTGTGTGTCTGTCGCTCAATCATCCTTTTGGTGATGGGTATGACATCCATTTGGTTCAAGATTGTGAGAGTGTTTCCTATGTCCGTTTGATGTCAAATCTTTGTGTGTGTCGCTCTATCATAGTTTTCGTGATGGGTATGTCATCCTTTTGGTTCCAGTTTGTGCGAGTGTTTCCTAGATCCTTTTGGTGTCAGAGCTATGTGTGTGCCGCTATATGATCCTTTTCGTGATGGCTCTGTCATCGTTTTGGTTCCAGATTCTGCAAGTCTTCCTCAATCCTTTTGGTGTCAGGGTTGTGTGTTGTCTGTTGCTCTATCATCCTTTTGGTGATGGGTCTGTCATCCTTTTAGTGCCAGATTATGCGAGTGTTCTGTACATCCTTTTTGTTTCAGGGTTGTGTTTGTCCGTTCGCTCAATCATCCTTTTGGTGTCAGGTCTGTGTGTGTGTGTCGGTCTATCATCCTTTTCGTGATGGGTCTGTCATCCTCTTCGTTCTAGATTGTACGAGTGTTCCCTAAATCCTTTTGGTGTCAGGGTTGTGTGTGTGTCTCTCTATCCTCCTTTTGGTGACGGGTCTGTCATCCTTTTTGGTGTCAGATTGTGCGGGTGTTCCCTAAATCCTTTTGGTGTCAGGGTTGTGAGTGTCTGTCGCTCAACCATCCTTTTGGTGATGGGTATGTCATCCTTTTGGTTCCAGATTACGCGAGTGTTTCCTAGATCCTTTTGGTTCCAGATTACGCGAGTGTTTCCTAGATCTTTTTGGTGTCAGATTGTGCGGGTGTTCCCTACATCCTTTGGTGTCAGAGTTGTGTGTGTGCCGCTCTATCATTCTTTTCGTGATGGGTCTGTAATCGTTTTGGTTCCAGATTGTGGGAGTGTTCCCTAAATCCTTTTGGTGTCAGGGTTGTGTGTGTTTGAGGGTATATCATCCTTTTGGTGATGGGTCTGTCATCCTTTTGGTTCCAAATTGTGCGAGTGTTCCCTAAATCCTTTTTGTGTCAGGGTTGTGTGTGTCTGTTGCTTAATCCTCCTTTTGGTGTCAGGTTTGTATGTGTCTCACTCTATCATCCATTTGGTGATAGGTCTGTCAACCTTTACGTTTTAGATTGTGCGAGTGTTCCCTAAATCCTTTTGGTGTCGGGGTTGTGTGTGCGTCTCTCTATCATCCTTCTGGTGATGGTCTGTCATCTTTTTGGTGTCAGATTGTGCAGGTGTTCCCTACATCCTTTTGGTGTCAGGGTTATGTATGTCTGTTGTTCAATCATCCTTTTGGTTATGGGTATGACATCCATTTGGTTCAAGATTGTGCGAGTGATTCCTATGTCCTTTTGATGTCAAAGCTTTGTGTATGTCGGCTCTATCATCCTTTTCGTGATGGGTATGTCATCCTTTTGGTTCCAGTTTGTGCGAGTGTTTCCTAGAGCCTTTTGGTTGTCAGACCAATGTGTGTGCCGCTATATGATCCTTTTTGTGATGGCTCTGTCATCGTTTTGGTTCCAGATTCTGCAAGTCTTCCCTCAATCCTTTTGTGTCAGGGTTGTGTGTTTCTGTTGCTCTATCATCCTTTTGGTGATGGGTCTGTCATCCTTTTAGTGCCAGATTATGCGAGTGTTCCCTACATACTTTTTGTTTCAGGGTTGTGTTGTCTGTCGCTCAATCATCCTTTTGGTTTCAGGTCTATATGTGTGTCGCTCTATCATCCTTTCCGTGATGGGTCTGTCATCCTTTTATGTTCTAGATTGTGCGAGTGTTCCCAAATTCCTTTTGGTGTCAGGGTTGTGTGTGTGTCTCTCCATCCTCCTTTTGGTGACGGGTCTGTCATCCTTTTTGGTGTCAGATTGTACGGGTGTTCCCTAAATCCTTTTGGTGTCAGGGTTGTGAGTGTCTGTCGCTCAACCATCCTTTTGGTGTTGGGTATGTCATCCTTTTGGTTCCAGATGATGCGAGTGGTTCCTAGGTCCTTTTGGTGTCAGAGATGTGTGTGTGCCGCTCTATCATTCTTTTCGTGATAGGTGTATAATCGTTTTGGTTCCAGATTGTGCGAGTGTTCCCTAAATCCTTTTGGTGTCAGGGTTGTGTGTGTCTGTTGCTCAATCCTACTTTTGGTGTCAGGTTTGTGTGTGTGTTACTCTATCATCGTTTTGGTGATAGGTCTGTGATCCTTTACGTTTTAGATTGTGTGAGTGTTCCCTAAATCCTTTGGTGTCAAGGTTTGTGTGTGTCTCTCTATCTTCCTTTTGGTGATGGGTCTGTCATCTTTTTGTGTCAGATTGTGCAGGTGTTCCCTACATCCTTTTGGTGTCAGGGGTTGTGTGTGTTTGTCGCTCAATCATCCTTTTGGTGATGGGTATGACATCCATTTGATCCAAGATTGTGCGAGTGTTTCCTATGTCCTTTTGATGTCAAAGCTTTGTGTGTCGCTGTATCATCCTTTTCGTGATGCGTATGTCATCCTTTTGGTTCCAGATTGTGCGAGTGTTTCCTAGATCCTTTTGGTGTCAGTGTTGTGCTGTGTGCCTCTATATGATCCTTTTCGTGATGGGTCTGTCATCCAATTTGGTTCCAGATTGTGCCAGTGTTCCCTAAATCTTTTTGGTGTCAGGGTTATGTGTGTTTGTCGCTCTATCTTCCTTTTGCGATGGGTCTGTCATCCTTTTGGATCCAGATTGTGCGGGTGTCCCCTACATCCTTTTTGTGTCAGGGTTGTGTTTGTCCGCCGCTCAATCATCCTTTTGGTGTCAGGTCTGTGTGTGTGTTGCTCTATCATCCTTTTCGTGATGGGTCTGTCATCCTCTTCGTTCTAGATTGTGCGAGTGTTCCCTAAATCCTTTTGGTGTCAGGGTTGTGTGTGTGTCTCTCTATCCTCCTTTTGGTGACGAGTCTGTCATCCTTTTTGGTGTCAGATTGTGCGGGTGTTCATAAATCCTTTTGTGTCAGGGTTGTGAGTGTTTGTCGCTGAATCATCCTTTTTGTGATGGGTATGTCATCCTTTTGGTTCCAGATTATGCGAGTGTTTCCTAGATCCTTTTGGTGTCAGAGTTGTGCGTGTGTCGCTCTATGATCCTTTTCGTGATGGGTCTGTAATCGTTTTGATTCCAAATTTGTGCGAGTGTTCCCTAAATCCTTTTGGTGTCAGGGTTGTATGTGTCTGAGGGTATATCATCCTTTTGGTGATGGGTCTTATCCCTGTGTGTTGGTGCTAGATTGTGCGAGTGTTCCCTACATCCTTTTTGTGTTAGGGTTGTGTATGTCTGTTGCTCAATCCTCCTTTTGGTGTCAGGTTTGTGTGTGTGTCGCTCTATCATCCTTTTAGTGATAGGTCTTTCTACCTTTACGTTCTAGATTGTGCGAGTGTTTCCAAAATCCTTTTATCGGGGTTATGTGTGTGTCTCTCTATCATCCTTTTGGTGTTGGGTCTATCATCCTTTTGGTGTCAGATAATGCGGGGTTCCCTACATCCTTTTGGTGTCAAGGTTGTGTGTGTCTGTGGCTCAATCATCCTTTTGGTGATGGGTATGACATCTATTTGGTACAAGATTGTGCGAGTTTTTCCTATATCCTTTTGATGTCAAAGCCTTGTGTGTGTCGCTCTATGATCCTTTTCGTGATGGGTATGTCATCCTTTTGGTTCCAGTTTGTGCGAGTGTTTCCTAGATCCTTTTAGTGTCAGAGCTATGTGTGTGCCGCTATATGATCCTTTTCGTGATGGCTCTGTCATCAATTTGGTTCCAGATTCTGCGAGTGTTCCCAAAATCCTTTTTGTGTAAGGATTGTGTGTGTTTGTTGCTCTAACATCCTTTTGGTGATAGGTCTGTCATTCTTTCGTGTTTTTCCGTCGCTCAATCATCCTTTTGTTGTAAGGTTTGTGTGTGTGTCGCTCTATCATCCTTTTCGTGATGGGTCTGTCAACCTCTTCGTTCAAGATTGTGCGAGTGTTCCCTAAATCCTTCTGGTGTCAAGGTTGTGTGTGTGTCTCTCTATCCTCTTTTGGTGACGGGTCTGTCATCCTTTTTTGTGTCAGATTGTGCGGGTGTTCCCTAAATCCTTTTGATGTCAAGGTTTTGAGTGTGTCTCGCTCAACCATCCTTTTGGTGATGGGTATGTCATCCTTTTGGTTTCAGATTAGGCGAGTGTTTCCTAGATCCTTTTGGTGTCAGAGTTGTGTGTGTGCCGCTCTATTATTCTTTTCGTGATGGGTCTGTAATCGTTTTGGTTCCAGATTGTGCGAGTGTTCCCTAAATGCTTTTTGTGTCAGGGTTGTGTGTGTCTGAGGGTATATCATCCTTTTGGTGATGGGTCTGTCATCCTTTTGGTGCTAGATTGTGTGAGTGTTTCCTACATCCTTTTTGTGTTTAGGGTTGTGTGTGTCTGTTGCTCAATCCTCCTTTTGGTGTCAGGTTTGTGTATGTGTCACTCTATCATCCTTTTGGTGATAGGTATATCATCCTTTACGTTCGAGATTGTGCGAGTGTTCCCTAACTCCTTTTGGTGTCAGGGTTGTGTGTGTCTCTCTCTATCATCCTTCTGGTGATGGGTCTGTCATCTTTTTGGTGTCAGATTGTGCTGGTGTTCCCTACATCCTTTGGTGTCAGGGTTGTGTGTGTCTGTCGCTCAATCATCCTTTTGGTGATGGGTCTGTCATCCTTTTGGTTCCAGATTATGCGAGTTTTTCCTAGATCCTTTTGGTGTCAGAGCTGTGTGTGTGCCGCTCTATCATTCTTTTCGTGATGGGTCTGTAATCGTTTGGTTCCAGATTGTGCGAGTGTTACCTAAATCCTTTTGGTGTCAGGGTTGTGTGTGTCTGAGGGTATATCATCCCTTTGGTGATGGGTCTGTCATCCTTTTGGTGCCAGATTGTGCGAGTGTTCCCTACATCCTTTTTGTGTCAGGGTTGTGTGTGTCTGTTGCTCAATCCTCCTTTTGGTGTCAGGTTTGTGTGTGTGTCACTATATCATCCTTTTGGTGATAGGTCTGTCATCCTTTATGTTCTAGATTATGCGAGTGTTCCCTAAATCCTTTTGGTGTCAGGGTTGTGTGTGTGTCTCTCTATCATCCATTTGGTGATGGGTCTGTCAACCTTTTGGTGTCAGATAATGCGGGTGTTCCCTACATCTTTTTGGTGTCAGGGTTGTGTGTGTATATGGCTCAATCATCCTTTTGTTATGGGTATGACATCCACTTGGCTCAAGATTGTGCGAGTTTTTCCTATATCCTTTTGATGTCAAAGCTTTGTGTGTGTCGCTCTATCATCCTTTTCTTGATGGGTATGTCATCCTTTTAGTTCTAGTTTGTGCGAGTGTTTTCCTAGAACCTATTGGTGTCAGAGTTATGTGTGTGCCGCTATATGATCCTTTTCGTGATGGCTCTGTCATAGTTTTGGTTCCAGATTCTGCTAGTGTTCCCTAAATCCTTTTGGTGTCAGGGTTGTGTGTGTATGTTGCTCTATCATCCTTTTGGTGATGGGTCTGTCATCCTTTTGGTGCCAGATTATGCGAGTGTTACCTACATCCTTTTGTTTCAGGGTTTGTGTTTGTCCGTCGCTCAATCATCCTTTTGGTGTCAGGTCTGTGTGTGTGTGTCGCTCTATCATCCTTTTCGTGATGGGTCTGTCATCCTCTTCCTTCTAGATTGTGCGAGTGCTCCCTAAATCCTTTTGGTGTCAGGGTTGTGTGTGTGTCTCTCTATCCTCCTTTTGGTGATGGGTCTGTCATCCTTTTTGGTGTCAGATTGGTACGGGTGTTACCTAAATCCTTTTGGAGTCAGGGTTATGAGTGTCTGTCGCTCAACCATCCTTTTGGTGATGGGTATGTCATCCTTTTGGTTCCAGATTATGCGAGTTTTTCCTAGATCCTTTTGGTGTCAAAGCTGTATGTATGCTGCTCTATCATTCTTTTCGTGATGGGTCTGTAATCGTTTTGGTTCCAATTGTGCGAGTGTTACCTAAATCCTTTTGGTGTCAGGGTTGTGTGTGTCTGAGGGTATATCATCCTTTTGGTGATGGGTCTGTCATCCTTTTGGTGCCAGATTGTGCGAGTGTTCCCTACATCCTTTTTGTGTCAGGGTTGTGTGTGTCTGTTGCTCAATCCTCCTTTTGGTGTCAGGTTTGTGTATGTGTCACTCTATCATCCTTTTGGTGATAGGTATATCATCCTTTACGTTCGAGATTGTGCGAGTGTTCCCTAAATCCTTTTGGTGTCAGGGTTGTGTGTGTCTCTCTCTATCATCCTTCTGGTGATGGGTCTGTCATCTTTTTGGTGTCAGATTGTGCTGGTGTTCCCTACATCCTTTGGTGTCAGGGTTGTGTGTGTCTGTCGCTCAATCATCCTTTTGGTGATGGGTCTGTCATCCTTTTGGTTCCAGATTATGCGAGTTTTTCCTAGATCCTTTTGGTGTCAGAGCTGTGTGTGTGCCGCTCTATCATTCTTTTCGTGATGGGTCTGTAATCGTTTTGGTTCCAGATTGTGCGAGTGTTACCTAAATCCTTTTGGTGTCAGGGTTGTGTGTGTCTGAGGGTATATCATCCTTTTGGTGATGGGTCTGTCATCCTTTTGGTGCCAGATTGTGCGAGTGTTCCCTACATCCTTTTTGTTTCAGGGTTGTGTTTGTCCGTCGCTCAATCATCCTTTTGGTGTCAGGTCTGTGTGTGTGTGTCGCTCTATCATCCTTTTCGTGATGGGTCTGTCATCCTCTTCCTTCTAGATTGTGCGAGTGCTCCCTAAATCCTTTTGGTGTCAGGGTTGTGTGTGTGTCTCTCTATCCTCCTTTTGGTGATGGGTCTGTCATCCTTTTTGGTGTCAGATTGTACGGGTGTTACCTAAATCCTTTTGGAGTCAGGGTTATGAGTGTCTGTCGCTCAACCATCCTTTTGGTGATGGGTATGTCATCCTTTTGGTTCCAGATTATGCGAGTTTTTCCTAGATCCTTTTGGTGTCAAAGCTGTATGTATGCTGCTCTATCATTCTTTTCGTGATGGGTCTGTAATCGTTTTGGTTCCAATTGTGCGAGTGTTACCTAAATCCTTTTGGTGTCAGGGTTGTGTGTGTCTGAGGGTATATCATCCTTTTGGTGATGGGTCTGTCATCCTTTTGGTGCCAGATTGTGCGAGTGTTCCCTACATCCTTTTTGTGTCAGGGTTGTGTGTGTCTGTTGCTCAATCCTCCTTTTGGTGTCAGGTTTGTGTATGTGTCACTCTATCATCCTTTTGGTGATAGGTATATCATCCTTTACGTTCGAGATTGTGCGAGTGTTCCCTAAATCCTTTTGGTGTCAGGGTTGTGTGTGTCTCTCTCTATCATCCTTCTGGTGATGGGTCTGTCATCTTTTTGGTGTCAGATTGTGCTGGTGTTCCCTACATCCTTTGGTGTCAGGGTTGTGTGTGTCTGTCGCTCAATCATCCTTTTGGTGATGGGTCTGTCATCCTTTTGGTTCCAGATTATGCGAGTTTTTCCTAGATCCTTTTGGTGTCAGAGCTGTGTGTGTGCCGCTCTATCATTCTTTTCGTGATGGGTCTGTAATCGTTTTGGTTCCAGATTGTGCGAGTGTTACCTAAATCCTTTTGGTGTCAGGGTTGTGTGTGTCTGAGGGTATATCATCCTTTTGGTGATGGGTCTGTCATCCTTTTGGTGCCAGATTGTGCGAGTGTTCCCTACATCCTTTTTGTGTCAGGGTTGTGTGTGTCTGTTGCTCAATCCTCCTTTTGGTGTCAGGTTTGTGTGTGTGTCACTATATCATCCTTTTGGTGATAGGTCTGTCATCCTTTATGTTCTAGATTATGCGAGTGTTCCCTAAATCCTTTTGGTGTCAGGGTTGTGTGTGTGTCTCTCTATCATCCATTTGGTGATGGGTCTGTCAACCTTTTGGTGTCAGATAATGCGGGTGTTCCCTACATCTTTTTGGTGTCAGGGTTGTGTGTGTATATGGCTCAATCATCCTTTTTGTTATGGGTATGACATCCACTTGGCTCAAGATTGTGCGAGTTTTTCCTATATCCTTTTGATGTCAAAGCTTTGTGTGTGTCGCTCTATCATCCTTTTCTTGATGGGTATGTCATCCTTTTAGTTCTAGTTTGTGCGAGTGTTTCCTAGAACCTATTGGTGTCAGAGTTATGTGTGTGCCGCTATATGATCCTTTTCGTGATGGCTCTGTCATAGTTTTGGTTCCAGATTCTGCGAGTGTTCCCTAAATCCTTTTGGTGTCAGGGTTGTGTGTGTATGTTGCTCTATCATCCTTTTGGTGATGGGTCTGTCATCCTTTTGTTGCAGATTATGCGAGTGTTACCTACATCCTTTTTGTTTCAGGGTTGTGTTTGTCCGTCGCTCAATCATCCTTTTGGTGTCAGGTCTGTGTGTGTGTGTCGCTCTATCATCCTTTTCGTGATGGGTCTGTCATCCTCTTCCTTCTAGATTGTGCGAGTGTTCCCTAAATCCTTTTGGTGTCAGGGTTGTGTGTGTGTCTCTCTATCCTCCTTTTGGTGATGGGTCTGTCATCCTTTTTGGTGTCAGATTGTACGGGTGTTACCTAAATCCTTTTGGAGTCAGGGTTATGAGTGTTTGTCGCTCAACCATCCTTTTGGTGATGGGTATGTCATCCTTTTGGTTCCAGATTATGCGAGTTTTTCCTAGATCCTTTTGGTGTCAAAGCTGTATGTATGCTGCTCTATAATTCTTTTCGTGATGGGTCTGTAATCGTTTTGGTTCCAATTGTGCGAGTGTTACCTAAATCCTTTTGGTGTCAGGGTTGTGTGTGTCTGAGGGTATATCATCCTTTTGGTGATGGGTCTGTCATCCTTTTGGTGCCAGATTGTGCGAGTGTTCCCTACATCCTTTTTGTGTCAGGGTTGTGTGTGTCTGTTGCTCAATCCTCCTTTTGGTGTCAGGTTTGTGTGTGTGTCACTATATCATCCTTTTGGTGATAGGTCTGTCATCCTTTATGTTCTAAATTATGCGAGTGTTCCCTAAATCCTTTTGGTGTCAGGGTTGTGTGTGTGTCTCTCTATCATCCTTTTGGTGATGGGTCTGTCAACCTTTTGGTGTCAGATAATGCGGGTGTTCCCTACATCCTTTTGGTGTCAGGTTTGTGTGTGTATATGGCTCAATCATCCTTTTTGTGATGGGTATGACATCCACTTGGTTCAAGATTGTGCGAGTTTTTCCTATATCCTTTTGATGTCAAAGCTTTGTGTGTGTCGCTCTATCATCCTTTTCTTGATGGGTATGTCATCCTTTTAGTTCTAGTTTGTGCGAGTGTTTCCTAGAACCTATTGGTGTCAGAGTTATGTGTGTGCCGCTATATGGTCCTTTTCGTGATGGCTCTGTCATAGTTTTGGTTCCAGATTCTGCGAGTGTTCCCTAAATCCTTTTGGTGTCAGGGTTGTGTGTGTATGTTGCTTTATCATCCTTTTGGTGATGGGTCTGTCATCCTTTTGGTGCCAGATTATGCGAGTGTTCCCTACATCCTTTTTGTTTCAGGGTTCTGTTTGTCCGTCGCTCAATCATCCTTTTGGTGCCAGGTCTGTGTGTGTGTGTCGCTCTATCATCCTTTTCGTGATGGGTCTGTCATCCTCTTCCTTCTAGATTGTGCGAGTGTTCCCTAAATCCTTTTGGTGTAAGAGTTGTGTGTGTGCCTCTCTATCCTCCTTTTGGTGATGGGTCTGTCATCCTTTTTGGTGTCAGATTGTACGGGTGTTACCTAAATCCTTTTGGAGTCAGGGTTGTGAGTGTCTGTCGCTCAACCATCCTTTTGGTGATGGGTATGTCATCCTTTTGGTTCCAGATTATACGAGTTTTTCCTAGATCCTTTTGGTGTCAAAGCTGTGTGTATGCTGCTCTATCATTCTTTTCGTGATGGGTCTGTAATTATTTTGGTTCCAATTGTGCGAGTGCTACCTAAATCCTTTTGGTGTCAGGGTTGTGTGTGTCTGAGGGTATATCATCCTTTTGGTGATGGGTCTGTCATCCTTTTGGTGCCAGATTGTGCGAGTGTTCCCTACATCCTTTTTTTATGTCAGGGTTGTGTGTGTCCGTTGCTCAATCCTCTTTTTGGTGTCAAGTTTGTGTGTGTGTCTCACTCTATCATCCTTTTGGTGATGGGTCTGTCATCCTTTATGTTCTAGATTGTGCGAGTGTTCCCTAAATCCTTTTGGTGTCAGGGTTGTGCGTGTGTCTCTCTATCATCCTTTTGGTGATTGGTCTGTCATCCTTTTGGTGTCAGATAATGCGGGTGTTCCCTACATCCTTTTTGTGTCAGGGTTGTGTGTGTCTGTGGCTCAATCATCCTTTTTGTGATGGGTATGACATCCACTTGGTTCAAGATTGTGCGAGTTTTTCCTATATCCTTTTGATGTCAAAGCTTTGTGCGTGTCGCTCTATCATCCTTTTCGTGATGGGTATGTCATCCTTTTAGTTTTAGTTTGTGTGAGTGTTTCCTAGATCCTATTGGTGTCATAGCTATGTGTGTGCCGCTATATAATCCTTTTTGTGATGGCTCTGTCATAATTTTGGTTCCAGATTCTGCGAGTGTTCCCTAAATCCTTTTGGTGTCAGGGTTGTGTGTGTATGTTGCTCTATCATCCTTTTGGTGATGGGTCTATCATCCTTTTGGTGCCAGATTATGCGAGTGTTCCCTACATCCTTTTTGTTTCAGGGTTGTGTTTGTCCGTCACTCAATCATTCTTTTGGTGTCATGGTTGTGTGTATGTCGCTCTATCATCCTTTTCGTGATGGGTTTGTCATCCTCTTCGTTCTAGATTGTGCGAGTGTTCACTAAATCCTTTTGGTGTCAGGGTTGTGTGTGTGTCTCTCTATCCTCCTTTTGGTGACGGGTCTGTCATGCTTTTTGGTGTCAGATTCTGCAGGTGTTTCCTAAAACCTTTTGGTGTCAGGGTTGTGAGTGTCTGTCGCTCAACCTTTTGTTGATGGGTATGTCATCCTTTTGGTTCCAGATTATGCGAGTGTTTCCTAGATCCTTTTGGTGTCAGAGTTGTGTGTGTACCGCTCTATCATTCTTTTCGTGATGGGTCAGTAATCGTTTTAGTTCCAGATTGTGTGAGTGTTCCCTAAATCCTTTTGGTGTCAGGGTTGTCTGTGTCTGAGGGTATATCATCCTTTTGGTGATGGGTCTGTCATCCTTTTGGTGCCAGATTGTGCGAGTGTTCCCTACATGCTTTTTGTGTCAGGGTTGTGTGTGTCTGTTGCTCAATCCTCCTTTTGGTGTCAGGTTTGTGTGTGTGTCACTCTATCATCCTTTTAGTGATAGGTCTGTCATCCTGTATGTTCTAGATTGTGTGAGTGTTCCCTAAATCCTTTTGGTGTCAGGGTTGTGTGTGTCTCTCTCTATCATCCTTCTGGTGATGGGTCTGTCATCTTTTTGGTGTCAGATTGTGCGGGTGTTCCCTACATCCTTTGGTGTCAGGGTTGTGTATGTCTGTCGCTCAATCATCCTTTTGGTGATGGGTATGACATCCTTTTTGGTTCAAGATTGTCCGAGTGTTTCCTATTTCCTTTTGATGTCAAAGCTTTGGGTGTGTCGCTCTATCATCCTTTTCGTGATGTGTATGTCATCCTTTTTGTTCCAGATAATGCGAGGGTTTCCTAGATCCTTTTGGTGTCAGAGCTGTGTGTGTGTCGCTCTATCATTCTTTTCGTGATGGGTCTATAATCGTTTTGACTCCAGATTATGCGAGTGTTCCCTATATTCTTTTGGTGTCAGGGTTTTGTGCATCTGAGGGTATATCATCCTTTTGGTGCCAGATTGTGCGAGTGTTCCCTACATCCTTTTTTTATGTCAGGGTTGTGTGTGTCCGTTGCTCAATCCTCTTTTTGGTGTCAGGTTTTTGTGTGTGTCTCACTCTATCATCCTTTTGGTGATGGGTCTGTCATCCTTTTATGTTCTAGATTGTGCGAGTGTGCCCTAAATCCTTTTGGTGTCAGGGTTGTGCGTGTGTCTCTCTATCATTCTTTTGGTGATGGGTCTGTCATCCTTTTGGTGTCGATAATGCGGGTGTTCCCTACATCCTTTTTGTGTCAGGGTTGTGTGTGTCTGTGGCTCAATCATCCTTTTTGTGATGGGTATGACATCCACTTGGTTCAAGATTGTGCGAGTTTTTCCTATATCCTTTTGATGTCAAAACTTTGTGTGTGTCGCTCTATCATCCTTTTCGTGATGGGTATGTCATCCTTTTGGTTCTAGTTTGTGCGAGTGTTTCCTAGATCCTTTTGGTGTCAGAGCTATGTGTGTGCCGCTATATGATCCTTTTTGTGATGGCTCTGTCATAGTTTTGGTTCCAGATTCTGCGAGTGTTCCCTAAATCCTTTTGGTGTCAGGGTTGTGTGTGTCTGTTGCTCTATCATCCTTTTGGTGATGGGTCTGTCATCCTTTTGGTGCCAGATTATGCGAGTGTTTCCTACGTCCTTTTTGTTTCAGGGTTGTGTTTGTCCATCGCTCAATCATCCTTTTGGTGTCAGGTTTGTTTGTGTGTCGCTCTATCATCCTTTTCGTGATGGGTCTATCATCCCCTTCGTTCTAGATTGTGCGAGTGTTTGCTAAATCCTTTTGGTGTCAGGGTTGTGTGTGTGTGTCTCTATCCTCCTTTTGGTGACGGGTCTGTCATCCTTTTTGGTGTCAGATTCTGCGGGTGTTCCCTAAATCCTTTTGGTGTCAGGGTTGCGAGTGCCTGTCGCTCAACCATCCTTTTGGTGATGGGTATGTCATCCTTTTAGTTTCAGATTATGCGAGTGTTTCCAAGATCCTTTTGGTGTCATAGTTGTGTGTGTGCCGCTCTATCATTCTTTCCGTGATGGGTCTGTAATTGTTTTGGTTCCAGATTGTGCGATTGTTCCCTAAATCCTTTTGGTGTCAGGGTTGTGTGTGTCTGAGGGTATATCATCCTTTTGGTGATGGGTTTGTCATCCTTTTGGTGCCAGATTGTGCGAGTGTTCCCGACATCCTTTTTGTGTCAGGCTTGTGTGTGTTTGTGTCTCCATCCTCCTTTTGGTGTCAGGTTTGTGTGTGTGTCACTCTATCATCCTTTTGGTGATAGGTCTGTCATCCTTTACGTTCTAGATTGTGCGAGTTTTCCCTAAATCCTTTTGGTGTCAGGGTTGTGTCTGTGTCTCTCTATCATTCTTCTGGTGATGGGTCTGTCATCTTTTTGGTGTTAGATTGTGCGAGTGTTCCCTACATCCTTTTTGTGTCAGGGTTGTGTATGTTTGTTGCTCAATCCTCCTTTTGGTGTCAGGTTTGTGTGTGTGTCGCTCTATCAGCCTTTTGGTGATAGGCCTGTCATCCTTAATGTTCTTGATTGTGCGAGTGTTCCCTAAATCCTTTTGGTGTCAGGGTTGTGTGTGTGTCTCTCTATCATGCTTTTGGTGATGGGTCTGTAATCTTTTTGGTGTCAGATTGTGCGGGTGTTCCCTACATCCTTTGGTTTCAGGGTTGTGTGTGTCTGTCGATGAATCATCCTTTTGGTGATCGGTATGACATCCATTTGGTTCAAGATTGTGCGAGTGTTTCCTATGTCCTTTTGATGTCAAAGCTTTGTGTGTGTCGCTCTATCATCCTTTTCCTGATGGGTATATCATCCTTTTGGTTCCAGTTTGTGCGAGTGTTTCCTAGATCCTTTTGATGTCAGAGCTATGTGTGTGCCGCTATATGATCCTTTACTTGATGGCTTTGTCATAGTTTTGGTTCCAAATTCTGTGAGTGTTCCCTAAATCCTTTTGGTGTCAGGGTTGTGCATGTCTGTCGCTCTATCATCCTTTTGGTGATGGGTCTGTCATCCTTTTCGTGCCAGATTGTGCGAGTGTTCCCTACATCCTTTTTGTGTCAGGGTTGTGTTTGTCCGTCGCTTAATCATCCTTTTGGTGTCAGGTATATGTGTGTGTCTCTCTATCATCCTTTTCGTGACGGGTCTGTCATCCTCTTCGTTCTAGATTGTGCGAGTGTTCCCTAAATCCATTTGGTGTCAGGGTTGTGTGTGTGTCTCTCTATCCTCCTTTTGGTGACGAGTTTGTCATCCTTTTTGGTGTCAGATTGTGCGGGTGTTCCCTAAATCCTTTTGGTGTATGGGTTGTGAATGTCTCTCGCTCAACCATTTATTTGGTGATGGGTATGTCATCATTTTGGTTCCAGATTATGTGAGTGTTTCATAGATCCTTTTGGTGTCAGAGTTGTGTGTGTGCCGCTCTATCATTCTTTTCGTGATGGGTCTGTAATCGTTTTTGTTCCAGATTGTGCGAGTGTTCCCTAAATCCTTTTGGTGTCAGGGTTGTGTGTGTGTCTCTCTATCCTCCTTTTGGTGACGGGTCTGTCATCCTTTTTGGTTTCAGATTGTGCGGGTCTTCCCGAAATCGTTTTGGTGTCAGGGTTGTGAGTGTCTGTCGCAAAACCATCCTTTTGGTGATGGGTATGTCATCCTTTTGGTTCCAGATTATGCGAGTGTTTCCTAGATCCTTTTGGTGTCAGAGCTGTGTGTGTGCCGCTCTATCATTCTTTTCGTGATGGGTCTGTAATCGTTTTGGTTCCAGATTGTGCGAGTGTTACCTAAATCCTTTTGGTGTCAGGGTTGTGTGTGTCTGAGGGTATATCATCCTTTTGGTGATGGTTCTGTCATCCTTTTGGTGTCAGATTGTGCGAGTGTTCCCTACATCCGTTTTGTGTCAGGGTTGTGTGTGTTTGTTGCTCAATCCTCCTTTTGGTGTCAGGTTTGTGTGTGTGTCGCTCTATCATCCTTTTGGTGATAGGTCTGTCATCCTTAATGTTCTTGATTGTGCGAGTGTTCCCTAAATCCTTTTGGTGTCAGGGTTGTGTGTGTGTCTCTCTATCATGCTTTTGGTGATGGGTCTGTCATCTTTTTGGTGTCAGATTGTGCGGGTGTTCCCTACATCCTTTGGTGTCAGGGTTGTGTGTGTTAGTCGCTGAATCATCCTTTTGGAGATGGGTATGACATCCATTTGGTTCAAGATTGTGCGAGTGTTTCCTATGTCCTTTTGATGTCAAAGCTTTGTGTGTGTTGCTCTATCATCCTTTTCGTGATGGGTATGTCATCCTTTTGGTTCCAGTTTGTGCGAGTGTTTCCTAGATCCTTTTGGTGTCAGAGCTATGTGTGTGCCATTATATGATCCTTTTCTTGATGGCTCTGTCATAGTTTTCGTTCCAGATTCAGCGAGTGTTCCCTAAATCCTTTTGGTGTCAGGGTTGTGTGTGTGTGTCGCTCTATCATCCTTTTGATGATGGGTCTGTCATCCTTTTGGTGTCAGATTGTGTGGGTGTCCCCTACATCCTTTTTGTGTCAGGGTTGTGTTTGTCCGTCGCTTAATCATCCTTTTGGTGTCAGGTCTGTGTGTGTGTCTCTCTATCATCCTTTTCGTGACGGGCCTGTCATCCTCTTCATTCTAGATTGTGCGAGTGTTCCCTAAATCCTTTTGGTGTCAGGGTTGTGTGTGTGTCTCTCTATCCTGCTTTTGGTGACGGGTCTGTCATCCTTTTTGGTGTCAGATTGTGCGGGTGTTCCCTAAATCCTTTTGGTGTCAGGGTTGTGAGTGTCTGTCGCAAAACCATCCTTTTGGTGATGGGTATGTCATCCTTTTGGTTCCAGATTATGCGAGTGTTTCCTAGATCCTTTTGGTGTCAGAGCTGTGTGTGTGCCGCTCTATCATTCTTTTCGTGATGGGTCTGTAATCGTTTTGGTTCCAGATTGTGCGAGTGTTACCTAAATCCTTTTGGTGTCAGGGTTGTGTGTGTCTGAGGGTATATCATCCTTTTGGTGATGGTTCTGTCATCCTTTTGGTGTCAGATTGTGCGAGTGTTCCCTACATCCGTTTTGTGTCAGGGTTGTGTGTGTTTGTTGCTCAATCCTCCTTTTGGTGTCAGGTTTGTGTGTGTGTCGCTCTATCATCCTTTTGGTGATAGGTCTGTCATCCTTAATGTTCTTGATTGTGCGAGTGTTGCCTAAATCCTTTTGGTGTCAGGGTTGTGTGTGTGTCTCTTTATCATGCTTTTGGTGATGGGTCTGTCATCTTTTTGGTGTCAGATTGTGCGGGTGTTCCCTACATCCTTTGGTGTCAGGGTTGTGTGTGTTAGTCGCTGAATCATCCTTTTGGAGATGGGTATGACATCCATTTGGTTCAAGATTGTGCGAGTGTTTCCTATGTCCTTTTGATGTCAAAGCTTTGTGTGTGTTGCTCTATCATCCTTTTCGTGATGGGTATGTCATCCTTTTGGTTCCAGTTTGTGCGAGTGTTTCCTAGATCCTTTTGGTGTCAGAGCTATGTGTGTGCCATTATATGATCCTTTTCTTGATGGCTCTGTCATAGTTTTCGTTCCAGATTCTGCGAGTGTTTCCCTAAATCCTTTTGGTGTCAGGGTTGTGTGTGTGTGTCGCTCTATCATCCTTTTGATGATGGGTCTGTCATCCTTTTGGTGTCAGATTGTGTGGGTGTTCCCTACATCCTTTTTTGTGTCAGGGTTGTGTTTGTCCGTCGCTTAATCATCCTTTTGGTGTCAGGTCTGTGTGTGTGTCTCTCTATCATCCTTTTCGTGACGGGCCTGTCATCCTCTTCATTCTAGATTGTGCGAGTGTTCCCTAAATCCTTTTGGTGTCAGGGTTGTGTGTGTGTCTCTCTATCCTGCTTTTGGTGACGGGTCTGTCATCCTTTTTGGTGTCAGATTGTGCGGGTGTTCCCTAAATCCTTTTGGTGTCAGGGTTGTGAGTGTTTGTCGCTCAAGCATCCTTTTGGTGATGGGTATGTCATCCTTTTGGTTCCAGATTATGCGAGTGTTTCCTAGATCCTTTTGGTGTCAGAGCTGTGTGTGTGCCGCTCTATCATTCTTTTCGTGATGGGTCTGTAATCGTTTTGGTTCCAGATTGTGCGAGTGTTACCTAAATCCTTTTGGTGTCAGGGTTGTGTGTGTCTGAGGGTATATCATCCTTTTGGTGATGGGTCTGTCATCCTTTTGGTGTCAGATTGTGCGAGTGTTCCCTACATCCGTTTTGTGTCAGGGTTGTGTGTGTTTGTTGCTCAATCCTTGTTTTGGTGTTAGGTTTGTATGTGTGTCACTCTATCATCCTTTTGGAGATAGGTCTGTCATCCTTTACGTTCTAGATTGTGCGAGTGTTCCCTAAATCCTTTTGGTGTCAGGGTTGTGTGTGTGTCTCTCTATCATGCTTTTGGTGATGGGTCTGTCATCTTTTTGGTGTCAGATTGTGCGGGTGTTCCCTACATCCTTTGGTGTCAGGGTTGTGTGTGTTAGTCGCTGAATCATCCTTTTGGAGATGGGTATGACATCCATTTGGTTCAAGATTATGCGAGTGTTTCCTATGTCCTTTTGATGTCAAAGCTTTGTGTGTGTTGCTCTATCATCCTTTTCGTGATGGGTATGTCATCCTTTTGGTTCCAGTTTGTGCGAGTGTTTCCTAGATCCTTTTGGTGTCAGAGCTATGTGTGTGCCATTATATGATCCTTTTCTTGATGGCTCTGTCATAGTTTTCGTTCCAGATTCTGCGAGTGTTCCCTAAATCCTTTTGGTGTCAGGGTTTGTGTGTGTGTGTCGCTCTATCATCCTTTTGATGATGGGTCTGTCATCCTTTTGGTGTCAGATTGTGTGGGTGTTCCCTACATCCTTTTTGTGTCAGGGTTGTGTTTGTCCGTCGCTTAATCATCCTTTTGGTGTCAGGTCTGTGTGTGTGTCTCTCTATCATCCTTTTCGTGACGGGCCTGTCATCCTCTTCATTCTAGATTGTGCGAGTGTTCCCTAAATCCTTTTGGTGTCAGGGTTGTGTGTGTGTCTCTCTATCCTGCTTTTGGTGACGGGTCTGTCATCCTTTTTGGTGTCAGATTGTGCGGGTGTTCCCTAAATCCTTTTGGTGTCAGGGTTGTGAGTGTTTGTCGCTCAAGCATCCTTTTGGTGATGGGTATGTCATCCTTTTGGTTCCAGATTATGCGAGTGTTTCCTAGATCCTTTTGGTGTCAGAGTTGTGTGTGTGCCGCTCTATCATTCTTTTCGTGATGGGTCTGTAATCGTTTTGGTTCCAGATTGTGCGAGTGTTACCTAAATCCTTTTGGTGTCAGGGTTGTGTGTGTCTGAGGGTATATCATCCTTTTGGTGATGGGTCTGTCATCCTTTTGGTGTCAGATTGTGCGAGTGTTCCCTACATCCGTTTTGTGTCAGGGTTGTGTGTGTTTGTTGCTCAATCCTTGTTTTGGTGTTAGGTTTGTATGTGTGTCACTCTATCATCCTTTTGGAGATAGGTCTGTCATCCTTTACGTTCTAGATTGTGCGAGTGTTCCCTAAATCCTTTTGGTGTCAGGGTTGTGTGTGTGTGTCGCTCTATCATCCTTTTGATGATGGGTCTGTCATCCTTTTGGTGCCAGATTGTGTGGGTGTTCCCTACATCCTTTTTGTGTCAGGGTTGTGTTTGTCCGTCGCTTAATCATCCTTTTGGTGTCAGGTCTGTGTGTGTGTCTCTCTATCATCCTTTTCGTGACGGGCCTGTCATCCTCTTCATTCTAGATTGTGCGAGTGTTCCCTAAATCATTTAGGTGTCAGGGTTGTGTGTGTGTCTCTCTATCATGCTTTTGGTGACGGGTCTGTCATCCTTTTTGGTGTCAGATTGTGCGGGTGTTCCCTAAATCCTTTTGGTGTCAGGGTTGTGAGTGTTTGTCGCTCAAGCATCCTTTTGGTGATGGGTATGTCATCCTTTTGGTTTCAGATTATGCGAGTGTTTCCTAAACCCTTTTGGTGTCAGAGTTGTGTGTGTGCCGCTCTATCATTCTTTTCGTGATGGGTCTGTAATCGTTTTGGTTCCAGATTCTGCGAGTGTTACCTAAATCCTTTTGGTGTCAGGGTTGTGTGTGTGTGTCTCTATCCTCCTTTTGGTGACGGGTCTGTCATCCTTTTTGGTGTCAGATTGTGCGGGTGTTCCCTAAATCCTTTTGGTGTCAGGGTTGTGAGTGTCTGTCGCGCAACCATACTTTTGGTGATTGGTATGTCATCCATTTGGTTCCAGATTATGCGAGTGTTTCCTAGATCCTTTTGGTGTCAGAGCTGTGTGTGTGCCGCTCTATCATTCTTTTCGTGATGGGTCTGTAATCGTTTTGGTTCCAGATTGTGCGAGTGTTACCTAAATCCTTTTGGTGTCAGTGTTGTGTGTGTCTGAGGGTATATCATCCTTTTGCTGATGGGTCTGTCATCCTTTTGGTGTCAGATTGTGCGAGTGTTCCCTACATCCGTTTTGTGTCAGGGTTGTGTGTGTTTGTTGCTCAATCCTTGTTTTGGTGTTAGGTTTGTATGTGTGTCACTCTATCATCCTTTTGGAGATAGGTCTGTCATCCTTTACGTTCTAGATTGTGCGAGTGTTCCCTAAATCCTTTTGGTGTCAAGGTTGTGTGTGTGTCTCTCTATCATCCTTCTGGTGATGGGTCTGTCATCTTTTTGGTGTCAGATTGTGCGGGAGTTCCCTACATCCTTTGGTGTCAGGGTTGTGTATGTCTGTCGCTCAATCATCCTTTTGGTGATGGGTATGACATCCTTTTTGGTTCAAGATTGTCTGAGTGTTTCCTATGTCCTTTTGATGTCAAAGCTTTGTGGTTGTCACTCTATCATCCTTTTTGTGATGGGTATGTCATCCTTTTTGTTCCAAATTATGCGAGTGTTTCCTAAATCCTTTTGGTGTCAATGCTATGTGTGTATCGCTCTATCATCCTTTTCGTGATGGGTCTGTAATCGTTTTGATTCCAGATTGTGCGAGTTTTCCCTAAACCCTTTTGGTGTCAGGGTTGTGTGTGTCTGAGGGTATATCATCCTTTTGGTGATGGGTCTGTCATCCTTTCGGTGCTAGATTGTGCGAGTGTTCCCTACATCCTTTTTGTGTCAGGGTTGTGTGTGTTTGTTGCTCAATCCTCCTTTTGGTGTCAGGTTTGTGTGTGTGTCGCTCTATCATCCTTTTGGTGATAGGTATGTCATCCTTAATGTTCTTCATTGTGCGAGTGTTCCCTAAATCCTTTTGGTGTCAGGGTTGTGTGTGTGTCTCTCTATCAGGCTTTTGGTGATGGGTCTGTCATCTTTTTGGTGTCAGATTGTGCGAGTGTTCCCTACATCCTTTGGTGTTAGGGTTGTGTGTGTCTGTCGCTGAATCATCCTTTTGGTGATGGGTATGACATCCATTTGGTTCAAGATTGTGCGAGTGTTTCCTATGTCCTTTTGATGTCAAAGCTTTGTGTGTGTCGCTCTATCATCCTTTTCGTGATGGGTATGTCATCCTTTTGGTTCCAGTTTGTGCGAGTGTTTCCTAAATCCTTTTGGTGTCAGAGCTATGTGTGTGCCGCTATATGATCCTTTTCTTGATGGCTCTGTCATAGTTTTGGTTCCAGATTCTGCGAGTGTTCCCTAAATCCTTTTGGTGTTAGGGTTGTGTGTGTATGTCGCTCTATCATCCTTTTGGTGATGGGTCTATCATCCTTTTGTTGCCAGATTGTGCGAGTGTTCCCTACATCCTTTTTGTGTCAGGGTTGTGTTTGTCCGTCGCTTAATTATCCTTTTGGTGTTAGGTCTGTGTGTGTGTCTCTCTATCATCCTTTTCGTGACGGGTTTGTCATCCTCTTCATTCTAGATTGTGCGAGTTTTCTCTAAATCCTTTTGGTGTCAGGGTTGTGTGTGTGTCTCTCTATCCTCCTTTTGGTGACGGGTCTGTCATCCTTTTTGGTGTCAGATTGTGCGGGTGTGCCCTAAATCCTTTTGGTGTCAGGGTTGTGAGTGTCTGTCGCTCAACCATCCTTTTGGTGATGTGTATGTCATCCTTTTGGTTCCAGATTATGCGAGTGTTTCCTAGATCCTTTTGGTGTCAGTGCTGTGTGTGTGTCGCTCTATCATTCTTTTCGTGATGGGTCTGTAATCGTTTTGGTTCCAGATTGTGCGAGTGTTACCTAAATCCTTTTGGAGTCAGGGTTGTGTGTTTGTCTCTCTATCCTCCTTTTGGTGACGGGTCTGTCATCCTTTTTGGTGTCAGATTATGCGGGTGTTCCAGAAATCCTTTTGGTGTCAGGGTTGTGAGTGTCTGTCGCGCAACCATCCTTTTGGTGATGGGTATGTCATCCTTTTGGTTCCAGATTATGCGATTGTTTCCTAGATCCTTTTAGTGTCAGAGCTGTGCGTGTGCCGCTCTATCATTCTTTTCGTGATGGGTCTGTAATCGTTTTGGTTCCAGATTGTGCGAGTGTTACCTAAATCCTTTTGGTGTCAGGGTTATAAGTATCTGAGGGTATATCTTCCTTTTGTTGATGGGTCTGTCATCCTTTTGGTGCCAGATTGTGCAAGTGTTCCCTACATCCTTTTTGTGTCAGGGTTGTGTGTGTCTGTTGCTCAATCCTTCTTTTGGTGTCAGGTTTGTGTGTGTGTCACTCTATCATCCTTTTGGTGATAGGTCTGTCATCCTTTTATGTTCTAGATTGTGCGAGTGTTCCCTAAATCCTTTTGGTGTCAGGGTTGTGCGTGTGTCTCTCTATCATCCTTTTGGTGATGGGTCTGTCATCCTTTTGGTGTCAGATAATACGGGTGTTCCCTACATCCTTTTTGTGTCAGGGTTGTGTGTGTCTGTGGCTCAATCATCCTTTTTGTGATGGGCATGACATCCACTTGGTTCAAGATTGTGCGAGTTTTCCTATATCCTTATGATGTCAAAGCTTTGTGTGTGTCGCTCTATCATCCTTTTTGTGATGGGGTATGTCATCCTTTTGGTTCTAGTTTGTGCGAGTGTTTCCTAGATCCTTTTGGTGTCAGAGCTATGAGTGTGCCGCTATATGATCCTTTTTGTGATGACTCTATCATAGTTTTGGTTCCAGATTCTACAAGTGTTCCCTAAATCCTTTAGGTGTCAGGGTTGTGTGTGTCTGTTGCTCTATCATCCTTTTGGTGATGGGTCTGTCATCCTCTTGGTGCCAGATTATGTGAGTGTTCCCTACATCCTTTTTGTTTCAGGGTTGTGTTTGTCCGTCGCTCAATCATCCTTTTGGGGTCAGGTTTGTGTGTGTGTCGCTCTATCATCCTTTTCGTGATGGTCTGTGGTCTGTCATCCTCTTCGTTCTAGATTGTGCGAGTGTTCGCTAAATCCTTTTGGTGTCAGGGTTGTGTGTGTGTCTCTCTATCCTCCTTTTGGTGACACGTCTGTCATCCTTTTTGGTGTCAGATTGTGCGGGTGTTCCCTAAATCCTTTTGGTGTCAGGGTTGTGAGTGTCTGTCGCTCAACCATCCTTTTGGTGATGGGTATGTCATCCCTTTGGTTCCAGATTATGCAAGTGTTTCTTAGATCCTTTTGGTGTCAGAGTTGTGTGAGAGCCGCTCTATCATTCTTTTCGTGATGGGTCTGTAATCTTTTTGGTTACAGATTGTGCGAGTGTTACTTAAATCCTTTTGGTGTCAGGGTTGTGTGTGTCTGAGGGTATATCATCCTTTTGGTGATGGGTCTGTCATCCTTTTGGTGCCAGATTGTGCGAGTGTTCCCTACATCCTTTTTGTGTCAGGGTTGTGAGTGTTTGTTGCTCAATCCTCCTTTTGGTGTCAGGTTTGTGTGTGTGTCACTCTATCATCCTTTTGGTGATAGGTCTGTCATCCTTTACGTTCTAGATTGTGCGAGTGTTCCCTAAATCCTTTTTGTGTCAGGGTTGTGTGTGTGTCTCTCTATCATCCTTCTGGTGATGGGTCTGTCATCTTTTTGGTGTCAGAATGTGCGGGTGTTCTCTACATCCTTTGGTGTCAGGGTTGTGTATGTCTGTCGCTCAATCATCCTTTTGGTGATGGGTATCACATCCTTTTTGGTTCAAGATTGTGTGAGTGTTTCCTATGTCCTTTTGATGTTAAAGCTTTGTGGTTGTCACTCTATCATCCTTTTCGTGATGGTTATGTCATCCTTTTTGTTCCAGATTATGCGAGTGCTTCCTAGATCCTTTTGGTGTCAATGTTGTGTGTGTCGCTCTATCATCCTTTTCGTGATGGGTTTGTAATCGTTTTGATTCTAGATTGTGCGAGTTTTCCCTAAACCCTTTTGGTGTCAGGGTTGTGTGTGTCTGAGGGTATATCATCCTTTTGGTGATGGGTCTGGCATCCTTTTGGTGCCAGATTGTGCGACTGTTCCCTACATCCTTTTTGTGTCAGGGTTGTGTGTGTTTGTTGCTCAATCCTCCTTTTGGTGTCAGGTTTGTGTGTGTGTCGCTCTATCATCCTTTTGGTGATAGGTCTGTCATCCTTAACGTTCTTGATTGTGCGACTGTTTCCTAAATCCTTTTGGTGTCAGGGTTATGTGTGTGTCTCTCTATCATGCTTTTGGTGATGGGTCTGTCATCTTTTTGGTGTCAGATTGTGCGGGTGTTCCCTACATCCTTTGGTGTCAGGGTTGTGTGTGTCTGTCGCTGAATCATCCTTTTGGTGATGGGTATGACATCCATTTGGTTCAAGATTGTGCGAGTGTTTCCTATGTCCTTTTGATGTCAAAGCTTTGTGCGTGTCGCTCTATCATCCTTTTCGTGATGGGTATGTCATCCTTTTGGTTCCAGTTTGTGCGAGTGTTTCCTAAATCCTTTTGGTGTCAGAGTTATGTGTGTGCCGCTATATGATCCTTTTCTTGATGGCTCTGTCATAGTTTTGGTTCCAGATTCTGCGAGTATTCCCGGAATTCTTTTGGTGTCAGGGTTGTGTGTGTATGTCGCTCTATCATCCTTTTGGTGATGGGTCTGTCATCCTTTTGGTGCCAGATTGTGCGAGTGTTCCCTACATCCTTTTTGTGTCAGGGTTGTGTTTGTATGTCGCTTAATCATCCTTTTGGTGTTAGGTCTGTGTGTGTGTCTCTCTATCATCCTTTACGTGACGGGTCTGTCATCCTCTTGATTCTAGATTGTGCGAGTTTTCTCTAAATCCTTTTGGTGTCAGGGTTGTGTGTGTGTCTCTCTATCTTCCTTTTGGTGACGGGTCTGTCATCCTTTTTGGTGTCAGATTGTGCGGGTGTTCCCTAAATCCTTTTGGTGTCAGGGTTGTGAGTGTCTGTCGCTCAACCATCCTTTTGGTGATGGGTATGTCATCCTTTTGGTTCCAGATTATGCGAGTGTTTCCTAGATCCTTTTGGTGTCAGTGTTGTGTGTGTGCCGCTCTATCATTCTTTTCGTGATGGGTATGTAATCGTTTTGGTTCCAGATTGTGCGAGTGTTACCTAAATCCTTTTGGTGTCAGGGTTGTGTGTTTGTCTCTCTATCCTCCTTTTGGTGACGGGTCTGTCATCCTTTTTGGTGTCAGATTATGCGGGTGTTCCCTAAATCCTTTTGGTGTCAGGGTTGTGAGTGTCTGTCGCGCAACCATCCTTTTGGTGATGGGTATGTCATCCTTTTGGTTCCAGATTATGCGAGTGTTTCCTAGATCCTTTTGGTGTCAGAGCTGTGCGTGTGCCGCTCTATCATTCTTTTCGTGATGGGTCTGTAATCGTTTTGGTTCCAGATTGTGCGAGTGTTACCTAAATCCTTTTGGTGTCAGGGTTATAAGTATCTGAGGGTATATCATCCTTTTGTTGATGGGTCTGTCATCCTTTTGGTGCCAGATTGTGCAAGTGTTCCCTACATCCTTTTTGTGTCAGGGTTGTGTGTGTCTGTTGCTCAATCCTTCTTTTGGTGTCAGGTTTGTGTGTGTGTCACTCTATCATCCTTTTGGTGATAGGTCTGTCATCCTTTTATGTTCTAGATTGTGCGAGTGTTCCCTAAATCCTTTTGGTGTCAGGGTTGTGCGTGTGTCTCTCTATCATCCTTTTGGTGATGGGTCTGTCATCCTTTTGGTGTCAGATAATACGGGTGTTCCCTACATCCTTTTTGTGTCAGGGTTGTGTGTGTCTGTGGCTCAATCATCCTTTTTGTGATGGGCATGACATCCACTTGGTTCAAGATTGTGCGAGTTTTCCTATATCCTTATGATGTCAAAGCTTTGTGTGTGTCACTCTATCATCCTTTTCGTGATGGGTATGTCATCCTTTTGGTTCAAGTTTGTGCGAGTGTTTCCTAGATCCTTTTGGTGTCAGAGCTATGTGTGTGCCGTTATATGATCCTTTTTGTGATGGCTCTGTCATAGTTTTGGTTCCAGATTCTGTGAGTGTTCCCTAAATCCTTTTGGTGTCAGGGTTGTGTGTGTCTGTTGCTCTATCATCCTTTTGGTGATGGGTCTGTCATCCTCTTGGTGCCAGATTATGTGAGTGTTCCCTACATCCTTTTTGTTTCAGGGTTGTGTTTGTCCGTCGCTCAATCATCCTTTTGGGGTCAGGTTTGTGTGTGTGTCGCTCTATCATCCTTTTCGTGATGGGTCTGTCATCCTCTTCGTTCTAGATTGTGCGAGTGTTCGCTAAATCCTTTTGGTGTTAGGGTTGTGTGTGTGTCTCTCTATCCTCCTTTTGGTGACGCGTCTGTCATCCTTTTTGGTGTCAGATTGTGCGGGTGTTCCCTAAATCCTTTTGGTTTCAGGGTTGTGAGTGTCTGTCGCTCAACCATCCTTTTGGTGATGGGTATGTCATCCTTTTGGTTCCAGATTATGCGAGTGTTTCCTAGATCATTTTGGTGTCAGAGTTGTGCGTGTGCCGCTCTATCATTCTTTTCGTGATGGGTCTGTAATCGTTTTGGTTCCAGATTGTGCGAGTGTTACCTAAATCCTTTTGGTGTCAGGGTTGTAATTATCTGAGGGTATATCATCCTTTTGTTGATGGGTCTGTCATCCTTTTGGTGCCAGATTGTGCAAGTGTTCCCTACATCCTTTTTGTGTCAGGGTTGTGTGTGTCTGTTGCTCAATCCTTCTTTTGGTGTCAGGTTTGTGTGTGTGTCACTCTATCATCCTTTTGGTGATAGGTCTGTCATCCTTTTATGTTCTAGATTGTGCGAGTGTTCCCTAAATCCTTTTGGTGTCAGGGTTGTGCGTGTGTCTCTCTATCATCCTTTTGGTGATGGGTCTGTCATCCTTTTGGTGTCAGATAATACGGGTGTTCCCTACATCCTTTTTGTGTCAGGGTTGTGTGTGTCTGTGGCTCAATCATCCTTTTTGTGATGGGCATGACATCCACTTGGTTCAAGATTGTGCGAGTTTTCCTATATCCTTATGATGTCAAAGCTTTGTGTGTGTCGCTCTATCATCCTTTTTGTGATGGGTATGTCATCCTTTTGGTTCTAGTTTGTGCGAGTGTTTCCTAGATCCTTTTGGTGTCAGAGCTATGTGTGTGCCGCTATATGATCCTTTTTGTGATGACTCTATCATAGTTTTGGTTCCAGATTCTACAAGTGTTCCCTAAATCCTTTAGGTTTTAGGGTTGTGTGTGTCTGTTGCTCTATCATCCTTTTGGTGATGGGTCTGTCATCCTCTTGGTGCCAGATTATGTGAGTGTTCCCTACATCCTTTTTGTTTCAGGGTTGTGTTTGTCCGTCGCTCAATCATCCTTTTGGGGTCAGGTTTGTGTGTGTGTCGCTCTATCATCCTTTTCGTGATGGGTCTGTCATCCTCTTCGTTCTAGATTGTGCGAGTGTTCGCTAAATCCTTTTGGTGTCAGGGTTGTGTGTGTGTCTCTCTATCCTCCTTTTGGTGACACGTCTGTCATCCTTTTTGGTGTCAGATTGTGCGGGTGTTCCCTAAATCCTTTTGGTGTCAGGGTTGTGAGTGTCTGTCGCTCAACCATCCTTTTGGTGATGGGTATGTCATCCCTTTGGTTCCAGATTATGCAAGTGTTTCTTAGATCCTTTTGGTGTCAGAGTTGTGTGAGAGCCGCTCTATCATTCTTTTCGTGATGGGTCTGTAATCTTTTTGGTTACAGATTGTGCGAGTGTTACTTAAATCCTTTTGGTGTCAGGGTTGTGTGTGTCTGAGGGTATATCATCCTTTTGGTGATGGGTCTGTCATCCTTTTGGTGCCAGATTGTGCGAGTGTTCCCTACATCCTTTTTGTGTCAGGGTTGTGAGTGTTTGTTGCTCAATCCTCCTTTTGGTGTCAGGTTTGTGTGTGTGTCACTCTATCATCCTTTTGGTGATAGGTCTGTCATCCTTTACGTTCTAGATTGTGCGAGTGTTCCCTAAATCCTTTTTGTGTCAGGGTTGTGTGTGTGTCTCTCTATCATCCTTCTGGTGATGGGTCTGTCATCTTTTTGGTGTCAGAATGTGCGGGTGTTCTCTACATCCTTTGGTGTCAGGGTTGTGTATGTCTGTCGCTCAATCATCCTTTTGGTGATGGGTATCACATCCTTTTTGGTTCAAGATTGTGTGAGTGTTTCCTATGTCCTTTTGATGTTAAAGCTTTGTGGTTGTCACTCTATCATCCTTTTCGTGATGATTATGTCATCCTTTTTGTTCCAGATTATGCGAGTGCTTCCTAGATCCTTTTGGTGTCAATGTTGTGTGTGTCGCTCTATCATCCTTTTCGTGATGGGTCTGTAATCGTTTTGATTCCAGATTGTGCGAGTTTTCCCTAAACCCTTTTGGTGTCAGGGTTGTGTGTGTCTGAGGGTATATCATCCTTTTGGTGATGGGTCTGGCATCCTTTTGGTGCCAGATTGTGCGACTGTTCCCTACATCCTTTTTGTGTCAGGGTTGTGTGTGTTTGTTGCTCAATCCTCCTTTTGGTGTCAGGTTTGTGTGTGTGTCGCTCTATCATCCTTTTGGTGATAGGTCTGTCATCCTTAACGTTCTTGATTGTGCGACTGTTCCCTAAATCCTTTTGGTGTCAGGGTTATGTGTGTGTCTCTCTATCATGCTTTTGGTGATGGGTCTGTCATCTTTTTGGTGTCAGATTGTGCGGGTGTTCCCTACATCCTTTGGTGTCAGGGTTGTGTGTGTCTGTCGCTGAATCATCCTTTTGGTGATGGGTATGAAATCCATTTGGTTCAAGATTGTGCGAGTGTTTCCTATGTCCTTTTGATGTCAAAGCTTTGTGCGTGTCGCTCTATCATCCTTTTCGTGATGGGTATGTCATCCTTTTGGTTCCAGTTTGTGCGAGTGTTTCCTAAATCCTTTTGGTGTCAGAGTTATGTGTGTGCCGCTATATGATCCTTTTCTTGATGGCTCTGTCATAGTTTTGGTTCCAGATTCTGCGAGTGTTCCCTGAATTCTTTTGGTGTCAGGGATGTGTGTGTATGTCGCTCTATCATCCTTTTGGTGATGGGTCTGTCATCCTTTTGGTGCCAGATTGTGCGAGTGTTCCCTACATCCTTTTTGTGTCAGGGTTGTGTTTGTCTGTCGCTTAATCATCCTTTTGGTGTTAGGTCTGTGTGCGTGTCTCTCTATCATCCTTTTCGTGACGGGTCTGTCATCCTCTTCATTCTAGATTGTGCGAGTTTTCTCTAAATCCTTTTGGTGTCAGGGTTGTGTGTGTGTCTCTCTATCCTCTTTTTGGTGACGGGTCTGTCATCTTTTTTGGTGTCAGATCGTGCGGGTGTTCCCTAAATCCTTTTGGTGTCAGGGTTGTGAGTGTCTGTCGCTCAACCATCCTTTTGGTGATGGGTATGTCATCCTTTTGGTTCCAGATTATGCGAGTGTTTCCTAGATCCTTTTGGTGTCAGTGCTGTGTGTGTGCTGCTCTATCATTCTTTTCGTGATGGGTCTGTAATCGTTTTGGTTCCAGATTGTGCGAGTGTTACCTAAATCCTTTTGGTGTCAGGGTTGTGTGTTTGTCTCTCTATCCTCCTTTTGGTGACGGGTCTGTCATCCTTTTTGGTGTCAGATTATGTGGGTGTTCCTTAAATCCTTTTGGTGTCAGGGTTGTGAGTGTCTGTCGCGCAACCATCCTTTTGGTGATGGGTATATCATCCTTTTGGTTCCAGATTATGCGAGTGTTTCCTAGATCCTTTTGGTGTCAGAGTTGTGCGTGTGCCGCTCTATCATTCTTTTCGTGATGGGTCTGTAATCGTTTTGGTTCCAGATTGTGCGAGTGTTACCTAAATCCTTTTGGTGTCAGGGTTATAAGTATCTGAGGGTATATCATCCTTTTGTTGATGGGTCTGTCATCCTTTTGGTTCCAGATTGTGCAAGTGTTCCCTACATCCTTTTTGTGTCAGGGTTGTGTGTGTCTGTTGCTCAATCCTTCTTTTGGTGTCAGGTTTGTGTGTGTGTCACTCTATCATCCTTTTGGTGATAGGTCTGTCATCCTTTTATGTTCTAGATTGTGCGAGTGTTCCCTAAATCCTTTTGGTGTAAGGGTTGTGCGTGTGTCTCTCTATCATCCTTTTGGTGATGGGTCTGTCATCCTTTTGGTGTCAGATAATACGGGTGTTCCCTACATCCTTTTTGTGTCAGGGTTGTGTGTGTCTGTGGCTCAATCATCCTTTTTGTGATGGGCATGACATCCACTTGGTTCAAGATTGTGCGAGTTTTCCTATATCCTTATGATGTCAAAGCTTTGTGTGTGTCGCTCTATCATCCTTTTCGTGATGGGTATGTCATCCTTTTGGTTCTAGTTTGTGCGAGTGTTTCCTAGATCCTTTTGGTGTCAGAGCTATGTGTGTGCCGCTATATGATCCTTTTTGTGATGGCTCTGTCATAATTTTGGTTCCAGATTCTGCGAGTGTTCCCTAAATCCTTTTGGTGTCAGGGTTGTGTGTGTCTGTTGCTCTATCATCCTTTTGGTGATGGGTCTGTCATCCTCTTGGTGCCAGATTATGTGAGTGTTCCCTACATCCTTTTTGTTTCAGGGTTGTGTTTGTCCGTCGCTCAATCATCCTTTTGGGGTCAGGTTTGTGTGTGTGTCGCTCTATCATCCTTTTCGTGATGGGTCTGTCATCCTCTTCGTTCTAGATTGTGCGAGTGTTCGCTAAATCCTTTTGGTGTCAGGGTTGTGTGTGTGTCTCTCTATCCTCCTTTTGGTGACGGGTCTGTCATCCTTTTTGGTGTCAGATTGTGCGGGTGTTCCCTAAATCCTTTTGGTGTCAGGGTTGTGAGTGTCTGTCGCTCAACCATCCTTTTGGTGATGGGTATGTCATCCTTTTGGTTCCAGATTATGCGAGTGTTTCCTAGATCCTTTTGGTGTCAGAGTTGTGTGTGTGCCGCTCTATCATTCTTTTCGTGATGGGTCTGTAATCTTTTTGGTTACAGATTGTGCGAGTGTTACCTAAATCCTTTTGGTGTCAGGGTTGTGTGTGTCTGAGGGTATATCATCCTTTTGGTGATGGGTCTGTCATCCTTTTGGTGCCAGATTGTGCCAGTGTTCCCTACCTCCTTTTTGTGTCAGGGTTGTGTGTGTTTGTTGCTCAATCCTCCTTTTGGTGTCAGGTTTGTGTGTGTGTCACTCCATCATCCTTTTGGTGATAGGTCTGTCATCCTTTACGTTCTAGATTGTGCGTGTGTTCCCTAAATCCTTTTTGTGTCAGGGTTGTGTGTGTATCTCTCTATCATCCTTCTGGTGATGGGTCTGTCATCTTTTTGGTGTCAGATTGTGCGGGTGTTCCCTACATCCTTTGGTGTCAGGGTTGTGTATGTCTGTCGCTCAATCATCCTTTTGGTGATGGGTATGACATCCTTTTTGGTTCAAGATTGTGTGAGTGTTTCCTATGTCCTTTTGATGTCAAAGCTTTGTGGTTGTCACTCTATCATCCTTTTCGTGATGGGTATGTCATCCTTTTTGTTCCATATTATGCGAGTGCTTCCTAGATCCTTTTGGTGTCAATGTTGTGTGTGTGTCGCTCTATCATCCTTTTCGTGATGGGTCTATAATCGTTTTGATTCCAGATTGTGCGAGTGTTCCCTAAATCCTTTTGGTGTCAGGGTTGTGTGTGTCTGAGGGTATATCATCATTTTGGTGATGGGTCTGTCATCCTTTTGGTGCCAGATTGTGCGAGTGTTCCCTACATCCTTTTTGTGTCAGGGTTGTGTGTGTTTGTTGCTCAATCCTCCTTTTGGTGTTAGGTTTGTGTGTGTGTCGCTCTATCATCCTTTTGGTGATAGGTCTGTCATCCTTAATGTTCTTGATTGTGCGAGTGTTCCCTAAATCCTTTTGGTGTCGGGGTTATGTGTGTGTCTCTCTATCATCCTTTTGGTGATGGGTCTATCATCCTTTTGGTGTCAGATAATGCGGGCGTTCCCTACATCCTTTTGGTGTCAGGGTTGTGTGTGTCTGTCGCTCAATCATCCTTTTGGTGATGGGTATGTCATCCTTTTGGTTCTAGATTGTGCGAGTATTTTCCATAACTTTTTTATGTCTGAGCTTCGTGTGTGTCGCTCTATAATCCTTTTGGTGATAGGTCTGTCATCCTTTTGGTTTTAGAATGTTCGAGTGTTTCCTAAATCCTTTTGGTGTCAGGGTTCTGTGTGTGTCTCTCTGTCATCCTTTTGGTGATGGGCCTGTCATCATTTTTGGTGTCAGATTGTGCAGGTGTTCCCTACATCCTTTTGGTGTCAAGGTTGTGTGTGTCTGTCGCTCAATTATCCTTTTGGTCATAGGTATAATATCAATTTAGTTCCAGATTGTGCGAGTGCTTCCTATATCCTTTTGATGTCACAGCTTTGTGTGTGTCGCTCTATCATCCTTTTGGTGATGGGTATGTCATCCTTTTGGTTCCAGATTATGCGAGTGTTTCCTAGATCCTTCTGGTGTCAGTGTTGTGTGTGCGCCGCTCTATCATCCTTTTCGTGATGGGTCTGTCATATTTTTGGTTCCAGATTGTGCGAGTGTTCCCTAAATCCTTTTGGTGTCAGGTTTGTGTGTGTCTATCGCTCTATCATCCTTTTGGTGATAGGTCTGTCATCCTTTTGGTGCCAGATTCTGCGAGTGTTCCCTACATCTTTCTTGTGTCAACTAAAGAACAAGTACTACCTTTAGGATACCATAATCCGACATTGGTCGTTCCTTTGAGATGTGATTCCTTCGGATTTGCTTGGAAGCGCGCACACAAACAAACACTAAACACAATGTCAGGACGGCTTGCCGTCAAATATAGTAATGAACCAATCATACCTCGATATTTAGTAATATCAATTGGAGTACCAGATTCATCTTGATCAACATACGTTCCGGATCCCATAGGAGTAGACATCATCTTGCAACTATCCATATCGAATTTCTTTATTAATTCCTTACAGTACTTGGATTGGTTGAGAAAGATTCCATCCTTGGTTTGCTTGATTTGTAGTCCAAGAAAATAATTTAACTTTCCCATCATGGACATCTCGAATTCTTCTCGCATCATGAGTGAGAATTCTTCGCAAATTTCTTTGTTTGTTGATCCGAATATGATGTCGTCGACGTAGACTTGTACCAACAAGGTGTTACCCTTGATTTTCTTTATAAACAGCATCTTGTCAACCTTTCCTTTTGTAAATCCTTTCTCACATAAGAAGTTGCTAAGGCGATCATACCATGCTCGTGGTGCTTGTTTTAAACCGTAGAGAGCCTTCTTCAGTTTGAAAACATGTGAGGGATTTTTGAAGTCTTCAAAACCCGGAGGTTGTTTGACGTAGACTTCCTCATTAATGTACCCATTCAGGAAAGCGCTTTTGACATCCATCTGGAACAACTGAAAATTCATAGAACAAGCGTAAGCAAGTAGTAATCTAATTGCTTCTAACCTTGCTACCGGAGCGAATGTTTCATCAAAATCAATTCGTTCCTCCTGGTTGTAGCCTTGTGCGACCAATCTTGCCTTGTTACGAACTATAATCCCATTCTCGTCAAGTTTGTTCTTGAACACCCATCTGGTTCCTATGATATGCTTATTATCTGGTCTTGGTACAAGGGTCCAAACTTGATTTCTTTCAAATTGATTAAGTTCTTCTTGCATTGCTATAATCCATTGGTCGTCGCCTAAAGCTTCATCGATCTTTGATGGTTCAATTTGAGATACAAACGCCATGTTGAGACAAGCATCCTTTAAATTAAGTCGAGTTGCAACGCCTTGGCTAATATCACCAATAACTTTATCAATTGGGTGATCTCTGTGTGTTCTCCATTCTTTCGGAAGATCTTGATTTTCTTGAGTAACATCTTCTCGTAATATTGTTTGATCATTTGAAACAATTTCTACATTTTGTGGAGTATCTACAAAATCATCATCATCATCCAAAACAATATTATCCTCTTTCGAGGGGTTAGTCTCATCAAATGAAACATGAATAGACTCTTCAATGGTAAGAGTCCTTTTATTAAAAATTCTAAATGCTTTACTATAAGGAGAGTAACCAAGAAATATACCTTCGTTGGACTTCTCATCAAACTTACCGAGATTGTCCTTATTGTTGTTGAGAACGAAGCATTTGCAGCCAAATATGTGGAAGAATGATATATTTGGTTTCCTTCCCTTGAACAACTCATACGGAGTCTTTTTGAGTAGCGGTCGAATATTCACGCGGTTGCTTACAAAACACGCCGTGCTTGCTGCTTCTGCCCAAAAATATTTTGGAAGATTTGTGTCGCTGAGCATTGTTCTAGCAAGTTCAACTAGTGAACGATTCTTCCGTTCTACGACGCCGTTTTGTTGAGGAGTTCTTGGTCCCGAAAAATTATGAGAAATTCCATGTTCTTCGCAAAATTCTTCAAAGTCTGAATTTTGAAATTCTCCATCGTGGTCGCTTCTTATGGAGGCTATAGTGAGTGACTTCTCGTTTTGAATTTGTTTTGCATACTTTTTGAATGCTTTGAAAGCATCATTTTTCTGCACTAAAAACATTGTCCAGGTATATCGAGAAAAATCATCAACAATAACTAAAGCATAAATACTACCTCCGAAGCTTTTTGTTCTTGATGGACCAAAAAGATCCATGTGCAACAATTGAAGTGGTCTTGATGTAGAAACCACTTGCTTGGATTTGAAAGTTGTCTTGGTCTGTTTTCCCTTTTGACATGCATCGCATAATTTATCCTTGATGAATTTTATCTTCGGAAGCCCAACAACCAGATCATGTTTGATTAATTTGTTTAGATGCTCCATGTGAATGTGAGCAAATCTTTTATGCCAAAACCATGCCTCGTTGTTGTTTGCCATAAGACATTTTACCTTCAAGGAAGAATCATTAAAAGAGATCATAAAAATATTATTATATCTTTTACCTTTTAGCAGAATCTCATGAGTGACTTCGTGTTCGATCAAGCATTCCTCCTTTGTGAAGTTGATTTTGAACCCTTTGTCACACAATTGACTGATGCTAAGCAGGTTATGCTTAAGGCCTTCAACATAAAGAACGTCTTCGATGATTGTACATGGAGGTGCACCAATGGTTCCAACTCCAAGAATTTTTCCTTTATTATCATCACCGTAAGTGACGTATCCTTTGGCCTTTAATGATATACTTGAAAATTTGTTTATATCTCCCGTCATATGCTTCGAGCAACCACTATCAAGATACCATTGATTTGTGGTTGTCTTCAAGCATACCTACAAAACAAAATTAGGTAGTGTTAGGTACCTAAATTGCTTTGGGTCCTTGATAGTTAGTACCCTTTTCAACCTACACATAATGCCCCTTTGCAACACCAATATTACGTACATAGCAGGCATTAGGTGTGTGCCCTTTAATTCCACAGTAAAAACACGTAGGTTGAAAATGACTTCGATATGTAGGAATATAATTCTTTTTCTTATCAATTCTTTTCTTGTTATGATTTTGATGCTGAATTTTAGAAGTGCTTGTCTCTTCTTTAACAATTTGTTCACTTGCTCTTACGAAAATGGTCTTATTGGTGCTTGGTTTTGAAAATTTAGAATATCCCAATCCACTTTTATCATTAGGATACCTTTGATGTTTAAGAATTTCTTCCAAGCCAATTTGACCTTTTTCGTATCTTTCTAAAACTCTTTTAAGTTGAACAATTTGAAAAGACAAAGACTCACAATTCTTACATACAAGACTTTGTTTTTCATCCATCACTTTTTGTTTTTCATCTTCCATATTTTTCAAGAAATCAGAATTTTGTTTTTCTAAAAGTAAAATTCTTTTCTTTTGTGATGAGATGTCTTTATACAAAGTCTTGCACTCTTTTAGAAGTTCATCTATAACTTCTTGTGCATCATTATCATAGACAGAAAAATTACTACTAACCTCATTTTCGTCATCGGAATGGTGAGAGGCCATTAAAGCCATATTTGCGCATTCATCGTTATCTGATTCCGATGATGAACTCACTTCGTTGTCGTCCCATGCGACATAAGCCTTCTTCATTTTGAAATCCTTCTTGCCCTTGAATTTTCCTTTATTTGCGAGTTTCGGGCAATCTGGCTTTATGTGACCTTGTTTCTCACATTCGTAACATGTAATTTCTTGGTTTGATGTGGGTGCCTCCTTTTTCCTGAAATGTCTATTCTTTTTAGAAAAAGAAGAAGTTTTATTATTATTAAAAAACTTACCAAGCTTCTTTACTAGAAGCATGAAATTTTCGTCTTCGGAAGATTCGTCATTTTTATCATCCCTTGTGTCAGTATTCAAGGCAATTCCTTTGGACTTCTTGTCTTGACTTTCATGTTTCTCAAGCCTTCCAAGTTCCAGTTCATGCTCTTGAAGATTCCCGAATAATGAACCGGATGTCATTGCTGAAAGACTTTTCTTTTTCAAAATGGCGGTCACCTTCGGTTACCATTCTCTTGTCAAGGATCTTAGGACTTTTAAGTTGAGATCATCATTGGTGAAGGTCTTCCCGAGAGCAATCAGATGATTTGTTAGATGAACGAACCTTTTTTGCAAGGCAACAATAGATTCACCGGGCTGCATACGGAACATCTCATATTCTTGACTTAACGTGTTAAGTCTTGATCTTTTTACTTCTGATGTTCCTTCATGCGTTTCTACCAAGGTATCCCAAATCTGTTTTGCCGATTGACACTGTGATATGCGAAAGAATTCATCCATACTGAGAGCGCTTTGAAGTATGTTGATTGCTTTCTTCTCATTCAAGATTCTCTTCTTGTCATCTTCATCATATGAGGATTTAATCTTTGGGGTTCCAACACCATTTACCACACTTGTAGGAACATGTGGACCAGTTTCAACGGTTTCCCATATACCATCTCCTTGAGCCTCAAGATGTGCCTTCATACGGATTTTCCAAAAATCGAAGTATTCTCCAGAAAAGAGTGGTGGCTTGTTACTACTTCCACCATCTTTGAAAACCGGGTTGGTACTTGCGGAAGCCATACTGAATCGTTAGGAACAGGTTACCTTAACCTGCTCTGATGCCAATTGTAAGTACAGAGTATGCCTAAGACGGGGGGGGTGAATTAGGACTTTAGAAATTTTTCCGGTTTTTATGGTTTCTTGAAATTTTACTGGTTTGTGTTCTTGGTTATGAAAGCAGAAGAAAGTAAAAGAACAATGGACACCAGGATTTATAGTGGTTCCCCTCACAATCCGAGAGTACTCCACTCCCCTTTCAACACGAAAGAGAGTTTTCACTATTGTTTAATAAAGTACAACCTATCATACCATCAACCGGTAAGGCCTACTATCAAACAATGAAACTAACAAGTGTACAAGAACAATCCTCTTGTAAACACTCACCCTTGTGTCCAACAATCTTGGATCACAAGTCAGAATACAAATACTTGTAAAGATTTTTGTTTTGAGAACAATAATATCAAAGTTGATCTTCTCCAAATGATCAAAATTCACTCTTATAATTTTCAACACAAGTGTTCAAAGATGAATATGAAATTTTATGCACATATGAACACTTAGAAAATATTTTGAAAAATGGTGAATTTGATTCTAAGACAATTTGAAAATGAATGTAGAAAGTGTTTGGAGATTGGAAGTTTTTAGTGTGTGTTTTTCAAAATTGAAAAACTCAGAATTTATATGAGTCAAATACCCTTTCAAAAAGGTATATTTGAGTAGATTTCAAAAATATGAAATGGTGTAATTTTCAAACAATTTTTGAACTTGAAACAAAGCCATTTTTCACTGTACGTTCAGTGTTAATCGGTTAACCTATATGGTTAATCGGTTAACACTGGAACGTTAGCCTAGATTATTTAAAATTTGAAATGGTTAACCGGTTAACCTATATGGTTAATCATTTAACACTGCTATTTTTCAGAAAAATGCTTTAAAAAAAATGTTATACCAATTTTAAAGTTTCAAAAACATGCTCATGTATTATGCTAAAATGCTTGATGTTTTTGAACACTTGTATATCAATTATAAGGGTAGAATTTGATATACCCGCAATGCATCCAAGTCTTGAAGAATCATAGTTCCATATGTAGCTTGACTTGAAAGATAGCTTGACTTGATCTTGAGAACTTTGAAAGGCTTGTCTTTTTGCAATCAAGAGATGACCTTGAGTAGTGTTGACATCATCAAAACTTGAGACTGAAGCATGGTTCTACATTCTCCCCCTTTTTGATGATGGTGATCAAAAAATGTTGTGCGATATCTCTTGGTTCTTGATATGTTTCTCCCCCTATGTCTAGCAACTCCCCCTATCTTAACAGAGGAAAAAAAAATCTGCACACAGAGAGACATTAACAAAACCAAGCTCTTCTCCCCCTTTGACATCAGCAAAAAGGAAGAGCTTTCAAAGAAATCACAAGATAGCAGCATATATAGTAATAAGCACATGCAAAGCCAAGTAAACACAAAGCATAAACAGTAGTACATATAAAATGCAGCAAATAGAAATTGTACTTGTTACAATAAAACATAGTTCAAATGGAAGCATAAAACTTAAGACTAGAAAGCAATGCAATAAAAACAACAACAGCAACATATTCTCTAAGCATCCTCATCCGCCATATCCTCCTCCTCTTCTTCTTCATCACTATCAACCTCTTCTTCAATCTCTTCGTCCACAACTCGGTGTTGGAATGTGGAGGGTTAAGAATGAGGTTTCTGAGGGAGGCAATTGCTCGGGAGGTCTCTCTATGCATATTCATGGATTCTCGATGCTTTTTCATCATGGTTGTATAGAGAAACTCACTAGTAAGACCCCCTTCAGGCATTGGATATGCGTGATGGACAGGACCGTCATCAGTATACCTGTAGGTACCGTCAGCCGCTTTGATGATTCCAGTATTCTTCACAATATTAATCTCATTGATCTCATTAGTTGTAGGTTTCATCTTGGAGGATGGTTCTCTGTTGAGGTCAAGTTCAGTTAATTCCAAAATTCTAGAAACCAAGCGAGCATACGGCTGCGGGGTAATGTAATGAAGTTGTTGCTGCAGATGATACATAATAGTCAAAATCCAATTGACTTTGATGTGATTCTTAATAGCAAAGATCAGCTGCATTTCCAAGTCGTTGATCTGAGAGTGATTTGAGTCCTTTGGAATGAGGACATAGCAGATAATGTAGTGAAGCATTCGATCAGATACTGTCAGATTCTTGGCATAGCACAACATACGAGCGGTGCGAGAGTTTGCAATAACGGTTTCTTTTGGGAACCTGCAAATCTGATAGTAATACTCCATTTTATCATAGTTTGCCCAGGGTCCATCTACATGGTTTACACCTTTCCTCAGGAAGCAGCCTTTTGATGGAATCTTAAGGTGTCTAGCAAGGGTGGATAAATTCTCAACAAACTCATGATCTCTAATGGTGGAACGGATCATGTGGTTCTCATCCATGTCCAGATATACAGACATTTTATTCATAAAAGCTTTAAATAATACTAGAGTCGGTGACGAACTTGTCGATACGCTGATATTCCAATAGAGTAGGAAAATCAAAGGATATTGCAGGAAAAGCTCGAAGATTTACGTACTTTACCGGCATAAGTTGACGAACACGAACTTTGAAATCCATCCGCCTCTTTTTGGTGGTTTCCATTGGAATGCTGTCGTCATCGGATTCTGATGCAGAATGATGTTCTGGTAGTTTTCCCTTGCCGCGATTTGATGCTGAAGCCATGGATGAAGGTTTGAGAGAACTGAGGTTGTCGGTTCTGAGGAAGTTAGGGTTTGAGAAGTTGTGGGAAGTTTTCCAACTTTAGAGAGTGGGAGAGAGAAGTTAGGGTTTGAAGAGGGAATATGGATTTTGGATATGGATTTGGATATTTGAGAGAATATGGACCACATAAAAATACATTTATAATATATAAAATTTTCAAAAACTTAAATAATTTTCATTTCTGATTTTTAGAAAATTTAACAGTGTTAATCGGTTAACCATATAGGTTAATCGGTTAACACATTAAAAAATTGAATCAGAATTGAAAATTCAACAATGTTAATCGGTTAACCATATAGGTTAATCGGTTAACACACTCGAATTTTTGAAAAAGTACTTAAAAACAGAATGAAAACATATGAAAACATATCACAAATGATGCATACACATATTAGAGAAAAGGTCAGATGTCACCTTCATCAAGAATCCCTAGTTCTCTCCGAATTTTGTAGAACGGTTCTTTCGCCAAAGGCTTGGTAAAGATGTCGGCGAGTTGGTTGTGTGTGTCGACGAAAGTAACATCGACATCTCTGTTCAATACGTGATCTCGAAGGAAGTGATGCCGGATATCGATATGCTTTGTTCTGGAATGCATAACCGGATTCTTTGTGATATTTATGGCACTAGTATTGTCACATCGTAGAGGAATGCATCCGAGGTCAACACCATAATCCAGAAGTTGTTGTTTCAGCCATAAAATCTGTGCACAGCAACTTCCTGCGGCGATGTATTCTGCTTTGGCGGTGCTGAGTGCTACACAAGCTTGCTTCTTGCAGGCCCATGATACTAGAGCATTTCCGAGAATGTGACATGTACCACTTGTACTTTTTCTATCGGTTTTGCATCCTGCATAGTCAGTGTCAGAATAACTAACTAAAGAACAAGTACTACCTTTAGGATACCATAATCCGATGTTGGTCGTTCCTTTGAGATACTTGATAATTCTCTTCACAGCAGTGAGATGCGATTCCTTCGGATTTGCTTGGAAGCGCACACACAAACAAACACTAAACACAATGTCAGGACGGCTTGCCGTCAAATATAGTAATGAACCAATCATACCTCGATATTTAGTAATATCAATTGGAGTACCAGATTCATCTTGATCAACATACGTTCCGGATCCCATAGGAGTAGACATCATCTTGCAACTATCCATATCGAATTTCTTTATTAATTCCTTACAGTACTTGGATTGGTTGAGAAAGATTCCATCCTTGGTTTGCTTGATTTGTAGTCCAAGAAAATAATTTAACTTTCCCATCATGGACATCTCGAATTCTTCTCGCATCATGAGTGAGAATTCTTCGCAAATTTCTTTGTTTGTTGATCCGAATATGATGTCGTCGACGTAGACTTGTACCAACAAGGTGTTACCCTTGATTTTCTTTATAAACAGCATCTTGTCAACCTTTCCTTTTGTAAATCCTTTCTCACATAAGAAGTTGCTAAGGCGATCATACCATGCTCGTGGTGCTTGTTTTAAACCGTAGAGAGCCTTCTTCAGTTTGAAAACATGTGAGGGATTTTTGAAGTCTTCAAAACCCGGAGGTTGTTTGACGTAGACTTCCTCATTAATGTACCCATTCAGGAAAGCGCTTTTGACATCCATCTGGAACAACTGAAAATTCATAGAACAAGCATAAGCAAGTAGTAATCTAATTGCTTCTAACCTTGCTACCGGAGCGAATGTTTCATCAAAATCAATTCGTTCCTCCTGGTTGTAGCCTTGTGCGACCAATCTTGCCTTGTTACGAACTATAATCCCATTCTCGTCAAGTTTGTTCTTGAACACCCATCTGGTTCCTATGATATGCTTATTATCTGGTCTTGGTACAAGGGTCCAAACTTGATTTCTTTCAAATTGATTAAGTTCTTCTTGCATTGCTATAATCCATTGGTCGTCGCCTAAAGCTTCATCGATCTTTGATGGTTCAATTTGAGATACAAACGCCATGTTGAGACAAGCATCCTTTAAATTAAGTCGAGTTGCAACGCCTTGGCTAATATCACCAATAACTTTATCAATTGGGTGATCTCTGTGTGTTCTCCATTCTTTCGGAAGATCTTGATTTTCTTGAGTAACATCTTCTCGTAATATTGTTTGATCATTTGAAACAATTTCTACATTTTGTGGAGTATCTACAAAATCATCATCATCATCCAAAACAATATTATCCTCTTTCGAGGGGTTAGTCTCATCAAATGAAACATGAATAGACTCTTCAATGGTAAGAGTCCTTTTATTAAAAATTCTAAATGCTTTACTATAAGGAGAGTAACCAAGAAATATACCTTCGTTGGACTTCTCATCAAACTTACCGACATTGTCCTTATTGTTGTTGAGAACGAAGCATTTGCAGCCAAATATGTGGAAGAATGATATATTTGGTTTCCTTCCCTTGAACAACTCATACGGAGTCTTTTTGAGTAGCGGTCGAATATTCACGCGGTTGCTTACAAAACACGCCGTGCTTGCTGCTTCTGCCCAAAAATATTTTGGAAGATTTGTGTCGCTGAGCATTGTTCTAGCAAGTTCAACTAGTGAACGATTCTTCCGTTCTACGACGCCGTTTTGTTGAGGAGTTCTTGGTCCCGAAAAATTATGAGAAATTCCATGTTCTTCGCAAAATCTTCAAAGTCTGAATTTTGAAATTCTCCACCGTGGTCGCTTCTTATGGAGGCTATAGTGAGTGACTTCTCGTTTTGAATTTGTTTTGCATACTTTTTGAATGCTTTGAAAGCATCATTTTTCTGCACTAAAAACATTGTCCAGGTATATCGAGAAAAATCATCAACAATAACTAAAGCATAAATACTACCTCCGAAGCTTTTTGTTCTTGATGGACCAAAAAGATCCATGTGCAACAATTGAAGTGGTCTTGATGTAGAAACCACTTGCTTGGATTTGAAAGTTGTCTTGGTCTGTTTTCCCTTTTGACATGCATCGCATAATTTATCCTTGATGAATTTTATCTTCGGAAGCCCAACAACCAGATCATGTTTGATTAATTTGTTTAGATGCTCCATGTGAATGTGAGCAAATCTTTTATGCCAAAACCATGCCTCGTTGTTGTTTGCCATAAGACATTTTACCTTCAAGGAAGAATCATTAAAAGAGATCATAAAAATATTATTATATCTTTTACCTTTTAGCAGAATCTCATGAGTGACTTCGTGTTCGATCAAGCATTCCTCCTTTGTGAAGTTGATTTTGAACCCTTTGTCACACAATTGACTGATGCTAAGCAGGTTATGCTTAAGGCCTTCAACATAAAGAACGTCTTCGATGATTGTACATGGAGGTGCACCAATGGTTCCAACTCCAAGAATTTTTTCCTTTATTATCATCACCGTAAGTGACGTATCCTTTGGCCTTTAATGATATACTTGAAAATTTGTTTATATCTCCCGTCATATGCTTCGAGCAACCACTATCAAGATACCATTGATTTGTGGTTGTCTTCAAGCATACCTACAAAACAAAATTAGGTAGTGTTAGGTACCTAAATTGCTTTGGGTCCTTGATAGTTAGTACCCTTTTCAACCTACACATAATGCCCCTTTGCAACACCAATATTACGTACATAGCAGGCATTAGGTGTGTGCCCTTTAATTCCACAGTAAAAACACGTAGGTTGAAAATGACTTCGATATGTAGGAATATAATTCTTTTTCTTATCAATTCTTTTCTTGTTATGATTTTGATGCTGAATTTTAGAAGTGCTTGTCTCTTCTTTAACAATTTGTTCACTTGCTCTTACGAAAATGGTCTTATTGGTGCTTGGTTTTGAAAATTTAGAATATCCCAATCCACTTTTATCATTAGGATACCTTTGATGTTTAAGAATTTCTTCCAAGCCAATTTGACCTTTTTCGTATCTTTCTAAAACTCTTTTAAGTTGAACAATTTGAAAAGACAAAGACTCACAATTCTTACATACAACACTTTGTTTTTCATCCATCACTTTTTGTTTTTCATCTTCAATATTTTTCAAGAAATCAGAATTTTGTTTTTCTAAAAGTAAAATTCTTTTCTTTTGTGATGAGATGTCTTTATACAATGTCTTGCACTCTTTTAGAAGTTCATCTATAACTTCTTGTGCATCATTATCATAGACAGAAAAATTACTACTAACCTCATTTTCGTCATCGGAATGGTGAGAGGCCATTAAAGCCATATTTGCGCATTCATCGTTATCTGATTCCGATGATGAACTCACTTCATTGTCGTCCCATGCGACATAAGCCTTCTTCATTTTGAAATCCTTCTTGCCCTTGAATTTTCCTTTATTTGCGAGTTTCGGGCAATCTGGCTTTATGTGACCTTGTTTCTAACATTCGTAACATGTAATTTCTTGGTTTGATGTGGGTGCCTCCTTTTTCCTGAAATGTCTATTCTTTTTAGAAAAAGAAGAAGTTTTATTATTATTAAAAAACTTACCAAGCTTCTTTACTAGAAGCATGAAATTTTCGTCTTCGGAAGATTCGTCATTTTTATCATCCCTTGTGTCAGTATTCAAGGCAATTCCTTTGGACTTCTTGTCTTGACTTTCATGTTTCTCAAGCCTTCCAAGTTCCAGTTCATGCTCTTGAAGATTCCCGAATAATGAACCGGATGTCATTGCTGAAAGACTTTTCTTTTTCGAAATGGCGGTCACCTTCGGTTACCATTCTCTTGTCAAGGATCTTAGGACTTTTAAGTTGAGATCATCATTGGTGAAGGTCTTCCCGAGAGCAATCAGATGATTTGTTAGATGAACGAACCTTTTTTGCAAGGCAACAATAGATTCACCGGGCTGCATACGGAACATCTCATATTCTTGACTTAACGTGTTAAGTCTTGATCTTTTTACTTCTGATGTTCCTTCATGCGTTTCTACCAAGGTATCCCAAATCTGTTTTGCCGATTGACAACTGTGATATGCGAAAGAATTCATCCATACTGAGAGCGCTTTGAAGTATGTTGATTGCTTTCCTTCTCATTCAAGATTCTCTTCTTGTCATCTTCATCATATGAGGATTTAATCTTTGGGGTTCCAACACCATTTACCACACTTGTAGGAACATGTGGACCAGTTTCAACGGTTTCCCATATACCATCTCCTTGAGCCTCAAGATGTGCCTTCATACGGATTTCCAAAAATCGAAGTATTCTCCAGAAAAGAGTGGTGGCTTGTTACTACTTCCACCATCTTTGAAAACCGGGTTGGTACTTGCGGAAGCCATACTGAATCGTTAGGAACAGGTTACCTTAACCTGCTCTGATGCCAATTGTAAGTACAGAGTATGCCTAAGACGGGGGGGGTGAATTAGGACTTTAGAAATTTTTCCGGTTTTTATGGTTTCTTGAAATTTTACTGGTTTGTGTTCTTGGTTATGAAAGCAGAAGAAAGTAAAAGAACAATGGACACCAGGATTTATAGTGGTTCCCTTCACAACCGAGAGTACTCCACTCCCCTTTCAACACGAAAGAGAGTTTTCACTATTGTTTAATAAAGTACAACCTATCATACCATCAACCGGTGAGGCCTACTATCAAACAATGAAACTAACAAGTGTACAAGAACAATCCTCTTGTAAACACTCACCCTTGTGTCCAACAATCTTGGATCACAAGTCAGAATACAAATACTTGTAAAGATTTTTGTTTTGAGAACAATAATATCAAAGTTGATCTTCTCCAAATGATCAAAATTCACTCTTATAATTTTCAACACAAGTGTTCAAAGATGAATATGAAATTTTATGCACATATGAACACTTAGAAAATATTTTGAAAAATGGTGAATTT